>CAAKHF010025753.1:45915-73703 GCA_901007745.1 Hippocampus kuda | reverse complement strand
GGGGGGGGGGGGGGGGGGGGGGGGGGGGGGGGGGGGGGGGGGGGGGGGGGGGGGCCGTTTAAGTGCCCACTCCGGCTTGCCAGGTTCGAGCCCCCACCTGGCAACCCGGCGCAACCACATTGAAATACAACGTTCCCTCACTTTTCGCGGGTGATTCGTTCCGCGATCCCCTGCGATATGTGAATTTACATAAAGGAGAGGTTAATCTTTTTTTGGGAGGGGGGGTTAAATCTCTATTAAGCGATTAACTTTTTAAATGCAAATTGAAGAACAAATGGCTGCCGTTGTAAATCTTTGTACTTCTGGCATAAATTATTCTTCATTTGTCTTCCATTTAGAAGACAATCAAGACGAACGATAGGATAACAAATTTTCAGTTGCACAAGGATTTACTTTAACCCCACGAGATTGTACCATTAGCTACAATGGGCGTAGGATTCTGGTTCAGGTAAGCCATTTTAAACTAAAAGAGAAAGTTTTAATATGATTATTAAGCGTATCTTTTGTTTTCCTCTATTCACATGAATTTTTGAATGCAGATTATAGTCATTAGCTTCTCCTACAACGGTTTACTTTACTCCCCAGAGGCGCTCATCAGAGAAAACAGAGAAAGCGCATAACGTCAGTTGATGTCTGAAATGATGTCTGAAAACTGCTGCGTTAAAATTTATGAGCACAACTCGACTCATGCTCACTTCAACCTTTGACAACATTGGGTCGCAAATTGGATTTAGGCAGGCGTTAAAATTTAATTTACTTAAATTTGACTATACACAATCCAAAATGGCGACCAGCTTCCGCGCTTGACACGTTCATGTCAAAATACCTTTAAGAATGTGAATCTTACGTATTTTGCCAGTTCTGAGAACAAAAAAAAAACAAGAGATGTTGTGCTTGTACAAGAAGAGGACGTTTATTTGTAGAATTCTAACATCACAGATGCGTGTCCTTAGATTGAGGTCGTTGTTCGAGTCCGGTGATCCAGATGAGGTGAAAACACGCTCACGTGTGTGTCACTCATCTGTGCTCACACACGCACGCAAACACGCACACAGTGACAGCTGTTGACAGTCTTGATACAAAAATTGAAATACAAATATCACGATAAAAACGGTGTTGACCTTTTTTTTTTTTTGTTTGATTGTTTAGAAAGTGTTATAGCTATGTTTTCTAATCTGTAGAAAGACACCTAAGCCTTGACCAACATTATTTTTTTGTCTTTCTCTGGAACTCAAGAGTAATATATACAGTGTAAATATATATATATATATATATAGAGAGAGAGAGCACAGAGTGTCCCCGAAGGTGAACATCTGATATGTGATGGAAAAGGCTTCGGGGGGGGGGGGGCATGTTGGCTTGCTTCCACCTATCACATACGTCGATAAAGGAAAAATAAGATTAGGAAGTCAAACATGAGGCTCTCGTGGTCCAAACAGGCGCACGAAAACAAATGCTGGAAATAAAAACACAGCCAGTTTGTGCTCGGGAGGAGGGAGTGTCCCGCCTATTTGTAGAGTGTGAACAACCCCCCACCCCCCCCAAAAAAAAAGAATTGAAAAATAAATTACAAATTCAATAAATAAATCATGTGATGTACATGACTTATTTCATTGTTACAATGTTCACAGGTACATTTTTATGGAAAGCCGCTTCAGCATTTACATCATATCCGTGACATCCAAGGGCACTCGTAAGATAATTTTAGTAGATGAGTAAAACATTTTCTTGTAAGACATTTCTGCACACTGGGAGGCCGCGGTAGATTCTGGCATGTGCAATACGTGGCGTCAAAAATGCTACGTTTTCCAGTGGCGTTAAAAGGGATCTTCCAGTTTTGCTTTGGGTAAATGGGTTTTTGAGGGGGCGGAGCTAACGGTCGCTAGTTGTCGGCAAAAAGTGAGTGGAGCGTCACGGCCGCATGTATTAAGTTTGTTACGGCTTGAACAATCGGACAAAGAGCATATAAGTACAAGGACCTTAAGATGGAAATGAAGGATATGGGAGAGATGTTCGGCTGGGCTTTCCATCCGTTTTGCTCAGTGGTCAAGAATACACGTGGAGTTTCCTGAGTGATGTCGGAGCAGCGGTGCGTTCAAGGACGCCGACATCGGTAGCACTACTACACTCACAGCTCGGTGCACCGTGTGTCTTATTTTGCAGCAGAGGTCCAGTAAAATGATCCGGTCATCAATTATTGTAGCACGTTGCCGAGCAGTGGCAGGCAAAGTTTTTGAAAGGGTTGCCTTCATCTTGCGTACTTTGCACACCGCTGTTGCCGAAACGGCAAACGACGAGTTTCAATTCTTGGATGTGAACATCGAGTACCCGCTAGTCTACTTTTTCTTTGCAATAAGATTCGATGACGTCACAGTATTGTGGCGTCCAAGCACAAAAGTGGGTTCGAATGCAAAAGAGACAACTAAAGCAAGTTGCTGTGTTGGAAATCATTCTCTCTTGAATCACAAAATAAGAGTGAAAAAAATAAGATTTTTTTATGGCAATAAAATGAGATTGTAGAGTCTGCAAAAGACACCCAAAACAATCCTTAAGAAATAAAACACAGAAAATTACGCTGTCTGTGTTCAAAACAAACCACACGGTCTTGCCTTTCGGTTTGCTAGCTTAACGCTAACGCCGAATAGCATCTATGTTGCCATGCTTTTTTTTTTTTAACCCTTTCAGCAACAGACCGAAGACAAAAAAATGGAGGAACAGTGGCTAGGGAGGATTTCCCGACACAGCCAGTTGAGATAAACAATGCTGTGCAAAAAAATTCAGATGTGTGCAGGTGTGCTGGGTAGCTAGCGTGCTGCGTCCTAAACAGCGGGAGTATTTACACGATATGATAAGAGGGCAGGGAGGAGTGGGGAACGCCGTTAGCAGGGTCCCTTCCTTTAAATTTTTTATTTAATTAATATGATAAACAATAGAAAGGTTTAGACATCGGCAGCCGGCACTGAGCAAACTTCAAAAGCTGCTCGCCGGCGTTTTAGTGTGCTAACAATGAGGAGAAAGAAAAGATTTTTGAGTGGCACTTTTGAGTAAAAGTGCGAATGGTGGAATGGAATGGTTAAATGGAAATTTAACCAAGACTAAAGACTTTGTTTTTGTACTTAAGTAGATTTTTTTTTGAGGGGGGGTGGTGGGGGTATCTGTATATTTCTTTGTTACAAAAATAACAAAAATGTTTTCAATGTGCCCATTGACAGTCAAAATCAATTTCAGAGTCTAGATTTTTTTCTGAAAAAAAAAAAAACAAACAAAAAAAAACCTCAATGTGCATTGTACTGCAAAAACAAAAGTCAACACCGCATGTTAACTCATGACTAAGGTTGCAAATTTGCAGGAATTTATGAATGGAGGTGTATTTTGCTTATGACAACAAAATCTTTCTATTAAATTAACTCTTTGTACTAATCAGTTCCGCCAAAGTGGACCTGAACTCCCCCCAAAAAAGGAATGATCATATTATTTCTTCCAAAATCAAAATCTTTTTCCTCATTTCCCTTCAGCAAAATGTTATTTTTTAAAAAAAAAATTTAACTACAAAGTTTCCACAGGGCTCACATTTATGAGTCAGTATTGGACAAAGACTTATTTTAAAAACAGGCAGACCAAGTGTCCATTTGGGAGTAAAAAGTGTTTCAGTTTGGTTCCTGGCGCGATACGAGTGGGCGGGCGTGAAAAGACGTCGCTGGATTGAAGCAGATCCAAAGGAGGAAGTGGTCCCGCAAAGAAAGAAGTAATGTGCTACAAACTGTCCGCAGATGCCTGCTCGGCCGCACGGGGAGAGCCAAGTGGCTACTCGGCCTCACGTCGGGCCACCTCTCAAGGAGCGAGCGCCACAAAGGCATCGCAGAGCTCTGCCGGACCCTGAAGGGTCCATCCTTAACCCCCCCCCCCTCCCCCGGGAGCACGTCGCCAGGTTGCTCGTGGAGTTGGGGTTACCAGTTCATCATGGAGCTTCTGTTGAGGGTCATGAAGAACACTTGGCTGCTGCCTCCAGAACGCACCGATGCAAAGAACACCTGTACAGGACGAAGAGGTGGTCCTCAATATTTTTTTTTGCATGCATACATTCTTTATCCTCTACAAAAACAACTCATATTGCTGCAGTTTACTGAGGGGTTTATATATCTGTGTTAGACTACCCTCCAGCCCAATGTAGTTCTACACGGCAGCAAAGCGCAATTTATGTTGAAATGAAACTCTCCAACTCACTTCACCATTGTTCCTTAATACCAAGCTGCCTGCAAAGCATTACTGTTGTCGAGATGAAACTCCTCAACTCACTTCCAACATTGTTCTTTGACACAAAGAAGCAAAAACAAAGCAAAACGTCTCTAAATCAAGTAGCCTTTCACACCAAGATGGTGCCAAAGCACTATTTTTTGTCGAAATGGAACTCCTCAACTCACTTTTGTACATCCAGATGTAGGCACTGTACTATTTTTAGATGTTTAGGACTTGCTGTATTTCTGGATTGAATCAAACCATCCACGTCAAAAGTCTCACCTTCTACATTTCACCAAATAAAAGAATCCCATCGCATGTTAGCACAGCTTCAGAATTCAAACGCAATTCCCGACCCAAAATTCCATTCTTTCTGTCGCCCACCTTTCCAACTTCCAAACTTGGGAAGAACATTTCAAGTTGAGGCGCTCACCTTGTCGTTCCTCTCGGACAAAAACTTCAAGCGCTGCGCTCGCTTGTGCATGAAGACCCCGTCCAGGTGTCCCGTCTCCACCGAGCGGATTTCGATGGCCTTCTCCCCCCAGCCCATGATCTGGTTGGAGTGGATGTAGGCTGTACACACGTACACACACACACGTACACACACACACGTACACACACACACACACACGCACGCACGCACGCACGCACACTAAGTATCTTGAAATCAAAAACAGTGGTACCTTGATTTACTAGTACTACTATGTTGCAGTGAAGAAGACAAGAGGCGGGTGGGGGGGGGCACATACCAACCGAGGTGGGCATCTCCCCCCATTGCAGCACCACATCTTTGGTGATGCGGCCATAGGTGTTGACGTAGACGCCCTCGTCCTCGTAGCACAGCAGCATCTCCATGCCGTCCGTCTTGGGCAGCACCACGATCGCGTGCGGCGTCACCTGACCTTGAATCTGAGGAAAAAAAAAAAAAAGTAAAAATGAATAAAAATGTTTTAGTGTAATCACAGCGGCGATTGTGATCATTGTGATTGTGATCATTTTGGTCCTGATGATCGCGCGGTGAAATTTCCCCTGGTTTCTGTTCTACCTACATGCGACGGTATGTAGATATCGTAGGGGTTGCCAGAGTCCACATCCACCACGTGGAAGCCTGCATTGGAGCCGTAGATGACCTTTAACCTCTGCCCCTCCTCCACAGTCAGGTCCACCAGCAGGGGGCGGTGCTGCAGTTCGGTGAAAGACTAACGCCAGCCACAGCAAACGTTAAGGGGGCATTTTATTTCTGCACAATGAACCCCGATTAATCGTAACAATGAACCCCGATTAATCGGACCTTCTCGACCCACCCAAGATATAAAATGACCACATAAATATATCTGTATATTTTTTAAATATTAGTTTTAACGCCTCCCACATACATTTAAGCTTGCAAAAACAAACTTTTTAAAAGACACTTAAATATTATTCCTTAGCACCTGTTAGTGAGAGGGAGTACAATCAAATAACATCACTCTGATGAAACAAAATGAAGACTCGCGAGCTGTTTTTTTTTCTCACATTCCCAGTCGAGGTTGACCGTAAAACTGCCACATAAAACAAAATCAGAATCTTGCCACGCATGAGGGAGTCTTTACACTCGGACTTTTTTTTTCACCAACGCACGCAAACCCGGACGCTGCGCTGCACCTAGCTAGCTTCCGCCTCCGCCGAGTCGATCGCGACCCGGAGCTAGTGGGGAAATCAAAAGGCAATGGAATACGCTTCTATACCAACGAAGCTCAACGCACACTGCAGCCCGGACTTGTAGTCGCCGTTTCTAAACTGTCAGCAATTCTACTATTCTATGTTTACAGTCCACCGCTAGCGAACGCAGCGCTACAAACGCTAGCTGAGCAAGTAAACAAACTCGAGCTAAAGCACGAAGAGATGGACCGATGAAGCAAAGCACTTCTAGAATGCTTGGATTGCGCCAACTGGTGGGCGTCTTTAAAATTTTAACTGCCAGCCTGGACGAATACAAAGACGCCGTCACATTATACATTAGTTTCTGTGAGGACACAAACAGGGACGCACCTTGAAGGCCATGAACTTGTGGTAAGGTTTGGGAGCCCAGGCATAGATCTCCACGGCGTTCTTCAAGGCGATCACCAAGAACTTGATCCTCTCATACTTCACTGCGGCCAGAGTTGGGAGGTCAGTGTTTGGAAACCAGTTCAAGTCCGTGCGAGTCCCTGCGTGGCAACGGCGCGATCGAGATCTTCGTACCGACTTTGTAGTGCACGCAGCCCTCCAAATCTCCCACGGTGATCCAGCCTTGCTTCTTTTCCACCTCGGGGTCGTTGTGGAGTATCCGGTTCCTTAACCAGGACAGGTAGTAAACGCGTAACTTGTTCTTCTTGCCTGGACACATGTGCAACCTCATCATCATCCGTCGATTTTCAGTGACTGATTCATTTGCGGTGAACGGCCATTCGATTGCTTTTGTTATGAAGAAATTTTGGACGAGAGTGTTCAAGCGTGAGAGTCCACCTGAGATGGTGACCAGGACGTTGAGGCCTTCCAGGACGTCCATCTGCTGGAAGCGTCTGCGGTTGATGAGGTTGTACACTTTGCCCTGCCCACTACGGTCCAGCAGCATCAGGCCATTCTCGGTTCCC
Organism: Hippocampus kuda; assembly: GCA_901007745.1. Classification (NCBI taxonomy): domain Eukaryota; kingdom Metazoa; phylum Chordata; class Actinopteri; order Syngnathiformes; family Syngnathidae; genus Hippocampus; species Hippocampus kuda. The sequence goes on along the minus strand of CAAKHF010025753.1, from coordinate 66,852 downwards.
ACGAGCAGGTTCACCCCTACAGCCACACGCACAAAACGTCAGCTTTGTGAGAACAGATGGCACTGGACCAACCCAATTTTTGGATCATTTGTTATTTGCATTTTCACGTGGCAATCGAAAAAGTACCTGTGTTGCTCCACCGTCGGTGTTCAAAATATCCATTGCTTCTAAAACCGCAACTGTCGATGCTAATTAGTAAGTCAACTGTCTTTTTGTTTCTTAGTGTTAAGCTAAACATACTTTTTAGACATTTAGCGATGCTAACAACGGCCTGCCAATGGAGTTTTGCATTGTTTGTTGGCAGTAAGCGAAGCAAACCTAAGGCCAAAGCTATGTTGTTTAAAATTCCGCGGCTAACACGTTTCTAAAACCGAGACTATCAACGCTAACAGTTAGCAAGCCAATGGCATTTTCCATCATGTGTTAGCTGTTCTCAAGGCATTGGTCGTTCTCACCCCAGAGCGCGGCGCACAGGATCTCCGAGTTGAACCGCTTCTTGTACTTGCGGATCTCGGGCGTGTCGCTGTGCGGCCGGATGTTGGTGGGGTTGACGTTAACCACGGAGATCTTGCGGGCCTCGTTGAGCCGTGCCTGCTCCTGCTTCAGCAGCTCGTCGGCAAACAGCGCTACGCCACGACACAAACAAATGTTACAAGAGCAGGGTCCGCATTACGTTTTGTTTTTTTTTGAAAGCCACATCAGCCACACCTGAAGCAGAGATGTCCTCGTCTTCTGTCGGGGACGTCCCATACACCCTGGGATCCACAAATGGCGTGAAGGAGGCCTTGGAGCCTCCGCCGCCGCCACCTCCTCCTCCCATCCCGTACTGCGGGGAAACGACAAAAAAACAGAGCTTAGGCACAGGCGGATGAGTTTCCAAGCAAAAGTCTTCAATCAAAAGTTTTGACAGGTTGCTATGGCGACAGCAGGCAGGATCTTTGCGGGTCAAAGGCCAGGCGAGGGATCTAGGGCTGTGCTGGGAACCATTTCCAAATCACAATTTTTAGATAGTGGATGATGTAGTTGAATCTAGGTCGGAAACCGTGAATCGAATACTGCCTCATCACTTCTTTATTTATTTATTTTTTTTAACAAAGTGCACCATAGTCAAGTCATCAGTCAAATGACAAAAATCACTTTGGAATGTTATTCAGATGCTGCGAATGACATCATTGCTGTGACAAAAGTACAATGTACCAGATGAACTTTCTGATATATTTGTTTGTCACTATTTTTTGCATTGTGGGATACATTCAAGGCCACCACATAGGGGCGTGGTGGGCACAGGGTACGAGAGCGTGGACCAGGAGTGATTCCCCACACAGCCAGGCTGGAGGGAAGACTTCCAATTACCAAACCAATAAACGGGAAACGGTCGGGGTGGTCACCGGGAGGGATCATCGGGTTGACGAGGAGATGTTTGGTTTCGTCGACAAAACCTACTTGTGCCCCGGGAGCGTCGCCAGGGGCAACATGGGGGGAGGGACTTTGCTGCACCAAATCGGGGAGATTTGAGGCGTCGGCAAATAAATTAGCGATGCCGAAGACGCCGTTGCTGGCGGTGGAACTCCGCCGCCGCTCGCCACGCCTCTGCAAAAAGACAGACAGGGGGCGGGCAGCGCGGATGTGATTGGCAGGTGAGGGGCTGGAGACAGCAGGGTGAAGGGTGCTTTGTAGAAGGGCGTGTGGGTACTGGATCCGGTCACGATTTGGTCATGAGGCGGCTAAAGGCGATCGGTTGTTTGTTGACTTGGTGAAGAAGCATGTGGTTCATCGCGGCAGCAAACAATGAGAGGACGCTCACCTCGCGCATCATCAGGGTGCTGTCCCGAGAGTTGTTTCCGTACATGTTGCCGTGTAAGTCGTTGTGTCCTCCCATCATGCCCTGCGAGTCATTGGCTCCTTGGCTGGCAGCGGGCCTGGAAAGGAAATTATGGAAATTATTTCTTTGGAACTTTCTCAGTCCTCGGAAGGACAAACATTTCTCTCTTCCGTCTTGTCATTTTATGGAAATACCAATCACAAACTGTGTGCTGCAAAGTAGTGAATCGCCTCTGCTAATTTCTGTTAGCCTGTCTATGACAATTCACATTTTATGTTAGCATTAAGCTAGCAGACTTTTTTTATTTATCTATCTCAACTGGGATAGGCTCCAGCATACCCGCAACTCTCATCAGTATAAGCCATTCAGATTCTATCAAGCTTGTCTCATGCACGCAAGAGTGGAAAATACTCACATGATACGCGGTATGTCGCTCACGGCAACCGTCCCGTCGTTTGCTCCTCCCTCTCCGTCACCGTCCTCATCCTCGCTGCTGTGCGACTCCTCGCTGGATGACGAGTAGTCGGTGACCTTGACGGGCGGCCGGCTGGTTTCTTCGCCTTGGCGCAGCTCTCGCAACTCTTTGGCCAACGCCGTCAGGTCCTGGCAGGGACATAAAGCAGAAGCTTAACTCTGGTGGAGGAGGAGTTCAGAACCTCTCGTTTTTTTGTCCTTCATCACAGCGACAAGTCGAATGGTGCTCAGGAACTATTTCAATGTGGTCGACAGTTTTTTGGCTGTACATACGGGAGCCTAGTTGACTGTAAAAGCAAAGCTCACTAAAATGGATGCTAGTGGGGGAAGCAGGGGTCGGGGAGGGTTTGTTTGCACGTGCTACATGCTGGGGAGGAAATCAGGTCAGGGAACTTTTGCACCCTCAAAACGTCAACTATTAAACAGGGAGAGGTGGTGACCATGTATACAGCACATAGACACCTCATGGCCCGTTGCTGTGATACGTCGGCCATTTTGTAAATTCAAGTCAATGGAGTAAAATTCAGAAAGCAACTACCGGGTGGCCATCTATGTCTATGGCAGTGGGAGGACAGTGGTGCAGGTTCATATCGGACACAACAGGATAAAAAAAAAAAAAAAAAAAAAAAAAAAAAAAAAATCAATTCATCATCTCATTTGTGCCCCTTGAATACGCCACCGAACATTTCCCTGGGCTACAGGGGCACGTGGCTAGCATGCTAACGTGCTCGTGAGGAGGGGGAAAGAGTCACTCGTACCACTGACCTCGTCAAGAGCTTTCTTATAGCTCTGATGGGTGGAAAGATGGACGGAGGAGAGAGAAGAACAGTGGCAATGAGCATGAGAAGCGTGCCAAAGTGGGCATTCGGGACGTGTACGTGCACTCACCGCGGGCCGACTGGGTCTGGACACGTCTCTGCTGTCGTCTTTTGCGTCATCAGATGCCGCGGCGGGACCTTCGGGTTTCATAGCTGCGTTTGCTGAACACACCAATCGAGACGATTCTCCAATGATATATATGCGCTGAATCTTCATTGTATATATTTTTTTAATTCATCGGCCAGTTCATGAAATTTTATAGCGCCAAATATTGGAATCTGTATCGGCCTCAAAAATGCATTTATCCATCTAGCTATAATGTTTCTGTTGCTTTTTTTTGGTCATTTTTAATCGCAGTTAAGCTTAATTATAATTGTATGACAGAGCTCAAATAAAGATTTTCAGACCACTAAACTCATCGACTGCCAGCTGTTTCCCCATAATGGAAGCTACTTTCAAGCATTTTGACTTGTGTGTGTGTGTGTGTCTGTATTTGTTTGTGTTAGCACCTCGCTCGTTGGATCCCCCCTGCGAACTTGGGGTGCTGGAGCTGGAGGAGCTACCACTGCTTGTCCTCTTCAGGGACGGATCCATGCTAATGTCAGTCCTCCGCAGGTCAGGGTTGCTACGGCAACCAAATAAACAAGTTTCCAGAACAGCATTTTGCACGCGTGCCCAGAAGTGAGCGTTTTGTCTACCTGGCCCGTATGAGGTGAGCTCCAGCCCGCGGTCCGAGTCCAGGTCCGTTTCCTGGAGAGTTCTTTCTGACCAGGGCGGGAGAGATTGACGTGGTCCTCTGAGGAACCTGAGGGAGACACGTGAGGAAGGTCACATACGCACCTCAAATTCAGTGAACCCCGGAATAAGATGACTTTGAAATGATGTGTGAAGTGTTTTGGGCCCATGCGCACACGCACGCATACAGAGCATACCTAAATGAAGTGAACCCCGACTATTTGACGATTCATCCATCACGTTCCTGCTTTGTCACCATTTTAAGCAATCGTTTTGTCTTTCGTTTTTACAGTACAGCGCAGTACCATGTTGTACCACAAAAGGCAGCACTGAGCTCAACCGGATCAGATGCGGCGATCAAGTGGGGGTTCACTGCACACATCAGAAAGCAAGCACATGCGGAGGCGCAGACGAGGCGGCATCAGACACCTTGGGGGGCATGTCGTCGTCCTGCCGCAGCCAGGTGCTGCGATCCAACTTGTCAAGAGGGGGCGCCAGACGTGCGAGAGGCAGGGGAGGAGGGGTGTCGGAGGTGGGGTCCGAGTTCTGCCGGGGCATGGGAGGGCGCGAGGGGGAGGGCGACAGGGCGGAGGATGAAGACGACACCCCGTGGGGGTCGTAGAGGGACTGAGAGCCGGACAGGCCCGGACTCTTCACCTGCACCAGGTGGGCCATCTGCGCCGGCACGGGCGGGAGAGGAGAAGGGCGAGCAGGAGGAGGACGTGGAGGAGGGAAGAAGGAACGGGAGGAAATGCAGGTGGTGCAAGAGGAATAGAGAGGGGAAAGAAGGAGCAGGGTGAGGAATCCGGCGTGTGGTCGGGATGAAGGAGAAAAAAGGAGAAAACATCATGCATCACACGCAGCACTCAAGTTCATTCAGTCACACTCGGGCGGACAAATAAATCCCAGTTTATTTGTCAGGAGAAATCAATTGTGTCATGTGTCAAGTGTTGACAACTTAAGAGTCTTCATCCAAACAAGAAAAAAAAAAATCTCGTTTGACTGACAGGATTGAAGGAGGCGTGTCCGTTATTTGATTGACAGCTGCCATTGAAGTGTGTTTTGCGCAAGTCGTGTCGCGCGCGCACCCCACCTGCGGTTCGACGGAGCGGTGCATGGGCGGGGTCCTGGCCTGCTGGATGCTCCCGCTGCTGAAGGACTCGGAACGAGGGGGCAGCGACGGGTCCGAGATCCGGTTGGAGACTTTATGCTGCAAGGCAGGAGAAGTCTGTCGGTTGACCGCAAAACGATCGTCCACCTGACACACACACACACACACACACACACACACACACACACACATACGCCTGCATCACAACTCAGCCACTCTCAGCATGCAGCAGGGTATTTGTGGCCTAAGCTTTCACTGGCAAAACTTTTCTTCAAAGCTGGCAAGCACAAACAAAGGTTTCAGTTCAACAACCCCAATTTTGAATATCACATAGACGACCCAAGGAAATACAAAAAAGGAGTTTCGAAATGCCAAATTTAATTTTGTATTTCCTTAGGTTGTCTGTGTGTGACATCAAAATTGGTTTGATGTGTGATACAGTACTGCGCGGAAATCAGGAAGGGATCAAAGACTTCACGACACTGTATAAGAGACAAGTATACGTCCGCGCACCTGTGTGCGTGCGCATGCGCGTTCCACAGGGAGGGAGTCTGATTATAGCTGCAGTTGCCCTACATAGCTAACCAGTCTAGGTTCCCAACCGGGAGCCGCGGCCTTGAAATGAGCCACGACAGTGTCAGGAGAACTTGATTCACCTCTTTCGTAGTGCATACAGAGCGACGCCGCTCATGAAAGACGCTGGCGCAAAATGACTTCATATGTTGGAAAAAACGAAATGAAAAGGGAAAAGAAGCCTGCAGGAGAATAAGTGTTAGTTCATTAGTTCAACTCGTGAGCTTTTTGGTGCAAATTTGAAAAGCCGGCGTGGGTTTGGAACAGTGCTGCCCAACCCTGACACAGCACCAAATAAAAATGTCACAAAAAAGATGTAGAGTGGTGCCTTGAGCTATAATTTTAAGAAAAATATCACCCCCAATAATATTGCGCTTTATGAAAACACACATCCATGGCAATTAAAGAGAATATAAAACGTTTTTGCGAGATTTGTTTTTTTTTTTTTTTTGGCTTCATTTCAATGAAGATGGTGCTGCTCCTTCTGGTGTGCACGCCATGGTCACCTGGGGACGGCATAATACAAAACAACATTTTAGATGCACAAGGGGCTGGTCATCTCAGTAAGATGCAGCCTGCAATTATGTCGTGCATTCTTTGCAGAGGATAAAGAAAATGTGCCCATTAAAAATTATATATTTTAATTAATTTACTCTTACAATTTAGGCTTTTTTTAAAGCGGGGTGAATGTGTGTTATACCAAATGAATGACAATTGTTTTTAAATTGTATAATTTCCTGCGGCACAGTGGTTGGGAAGCACTGGTGTCGAAAAAGAAGCTGAAGAAAAGAAGAATGTGAGAAAAAGATGACCAGAAAGACAAATTAATAGCCTGTCGAGAGCCGAAAAGTACGTGAAGAAGGTGACATTTAGATGAGAGTGAAAGCGTCGCCCATGAGAGGAAGTGAAGCCACCTGCTCAGACAAAGAAGCATTAGTGAGGTTTAAAAAAAAAACAACAAAAAACTGATGGTTAGTAACGCCCTCTCGTTCTCCAACTGACCCGGCGGCCGGGACTGCGGCCTCGTGAGTCGGGCTCGGGGACGCAGGTGATCCGGATGCGCGGCATGTGGACGTGATCCCTGGATGGGCTGACATGGGCGGGGTAGGAAGGGGGGCGGCGGTGGCGGCGCTGAGGCTTGTAACCAGGAAGTAAGAGAAGAGGGTCCAGGTGGGCGTCTCGCGTGTGCCGGAAGGAGTGGTACTTCTTGGGAGGGACGCGAGGGGAGTTACTCTGAGCTCGCCGCATTACCTGCGGAGGGCAACGCCAGCGTTTACGGAACACACATACAGTCTCCCCCGCTTGCATCATCGTGTCCACTTCGGGTCACTTTCTACACTGTCGTATCTTTGACGTTGAATGTGCGTGTGCCTTTTAAAAGGTGGGCCGGATCTTTTGGAAGACTGTGAATGAGAATGTAGCGTTTGGCTAGCAGTTAACTGGCTAACTGTTCGTCCAGATGTCTCAACTCCTCTCTGCTCATCAGCACAGCACAACTATGAGCCATTCTTCGTAGAGGATAAAGAATACATCACTGTGAGTAGCCTGTTTTTGTGTTGCGGCGCCGTGTGCTCAATCCTTTGCTGAAAGGATGATCACAATGCCAATCAGACGGTATTTACCGTTTGTATTAAGCTAGCAGACTGAAAGGCTAAACTAGGAGGTTGTTTGAAAACAGACAAGTAATTATCAACTGGGAGTGGCAAAAACTGCTTGAAGACATCTTTTAAAAAAAAAAAAACGGTGAAGCACATATTTTCTTTCACTGCTGCGTATGGATGCAAATCTTTCATGGAAATCGATTTCAGGGAAAAAAAGCATGTGCGAACATGTGGACTTGAATGAACCTTTGTCGAACTGCAACCTGCTTCCAAGCCCTGTTGAAGCTGAAGGTTAGACTCTGAAGTCGTATTGTCAATGGGCACGAGGTCAAATGAAGGACGGTTGAGAAGTGTGATTATGAAAATGGAGAAGATGGACAGAGTGGACTGCTTGTTGCAGGAGCTCTGGAAGTCAACAGGAAGTGTGAACGAGGTTTTCGCTTCAAAATGAATATGCGGGAGAAAAGACGCATTTGTGTCGAGTCTTTAAAACTAAAGAATAACTAAGAAAACAGCTTCTGTGATTCACTGGTGCATTTTCTGATCCATTCAAACCATCCCGACTTTCAGTCCCACATTGTTACTCCAGTAATATTTGACAAAGCACAAAGTGACTTCAACTTCCACCAAAACAATTTTCGGTTATACTTTACCCAAGTATGACTTTCAGATATTTTATTCAAGACTGCGCCTACCTCCTTGGCCCAAGCGGGCTTGTCGTTGACTGCCCCTGGCGCCTGGTCCTTGTAGTGGTAGAGCTGCTTCTTGTCCTGCAGGGGGCGCTGCTGCGGGTCCTGCTGCTGCTGCTGCTGCAGAGACACCAAGTACGCTCGCTCCTGCTGCAGCTGCCTCTGTAGACGCTCTGCCTGACGCTGCTCCTCAATCTGCTTGCGCTTGTACTCCTGATCACAAAAGAAGATAACACCAAGGTATTGTTTTGAATTATAGTGCAGATATTTTTTGTTCAGTACAAACACAACCCGTGTTAGTCAAAACTTTTGTTTTTGTAATACTTCCAAAAGGTAGGATTGGGAGACGTGCGCCTTCAGCGTTGTGCCACCACATGCCAGGCAGTACTGAGCGCTACTGGAAGAGTGTAATTAAAAACAAGAAGAAGAGGCAGAGAAGGTGCCCTGTTAATTTTGTGGTGTTACTGTATCGTGTTATTTATTAAGTTTAACTATATTTAATTTTTTTTAATGTTTGGGGACAATTCAAGCTATACATTGACATATTTCAAATGGTCGCTCTATGCCGCTGACTTTCACCGATCGCAGGTGTGCCTGGAAAATAGCCCCGTACATGCGCCTTGAGGTCGCCACGGAAACGGCACCGCTGAGTAACGTTACCAGCAGTAAGGCCTGCTCCTGCAGGAGCTGCTGCTGCAGAATCTCCAGCTGCCTCTGCTCTTCCTCCAGCTGTCTACGGATGTACTCCTAAGGCGGGCAGCGGCGCCGCGGAGAGAGCGAGCAGCGCGAGCCAATCAGAGCCAGGCCACATCACCCAAGCAGGAAGAAGAAAGCGCAGGAGGACAGAGCGGTTAGAAACCAAAAAGGTGAAGCTGTGTTAGTGTTTGATTGGTTGCAGCTTTTTTTTTTCAAAAGGCAGAAAGACGTTGAGGAGACAGGAAGTGGCGCAGTCCAAAGATATATTTCATTTCCCTCAAGGAATGACAAAAGTGTTGAGCTCTCTTTCCATACGTGCAACACCCATACCTGCTCTCTCTCGGCGTGCCGCCTCTCCTCCTCTCGGCGAATCTGCTCCATCTCCTCGTAGCGCCTCCTCTGCTCTCGCTCCTGCTGCTTGCGCATCTCGCGCTCGCGACGTTGTTGCTGTCGGTTGGAAAAAAATCAATAGAAAGACAAATTAAGCAGAAACGTGAGTGAGTGCAGTTTTTGTTCTTGTTTTTTTTTTTTTTTTGTTGCAGCATTTAGAATTTTGGGCCTGTGAAGTGTGCTGTGATGTTTTTATTTTAATTGCAGTTGCGGTATTACATGCACAGGGGGCGCTGTATTAGAAACAGTTGGAAATTGCGCTTAAAACTGTCAGAGTTTATTATGATTATAAATTCTCCTGATGATCCTTTTTTCCATTGCAAATGTGTCAGGTGATTTTGTGAATTTTCATAAAAAGTAAATATTGTTTGTCTATATGTGACCTGTGATTGGCTGGCGAACAGTTCGTTTATCGGCTACATGTAACTCCACTTAAAAAAAAAAATGGTGACCTCCTCCAGGCGTCTCCTCTGCTCCTTCTGCTCCTCGATGCGTTTCTGCCTCTCAGCCAGCAGCTGGCGCTTGTGCTCCTCGTTCTGCTGCTGCTCCAGCTGCTGCCTGCGAATCAGCTCCGAGCGCTCCTTGTTGGCCAGCTGCAGGCGCAGGAAGTCTCGCCTCAGAGTCGACTCCCCAGGAATATTGATGATGGAACTGAGAGGAGGGCGCCGAGGAGCCGGGGGTTAAACACACAGAGGGGGCGGTGAAGAAGGCGGTCGGTGGTCCTACCTGGGCTCGCCGATGTCCCGCTCTTCATCCTCTTCCTCACTGCCGCTGTACTCGTACTCTGTCTCATCTGGAAGCAGACGTGGCTCGGGAGGGTCATGGAACATACACGTCACATGTAGGACTTTGTTTTGTTTTACACAAAACAGGTGAGTCCCAATTTAAAGTTGTGTGCCTTCAGTGTTGTTGTGCCACAACATGCCAGGCGGCACTGAGGTCCATTAGAAGAGATGCAGGTTGTAAATATAGTAACACTTATGCTAATTTCTGTTAGCCTACAAATGGCCTTTTGCGTTGCATTTTAGCATTAAACTGCAAAATATTTGGCATTTGAATACATCTATGGCATTTCGGATGTTAGCATTAAGCTAGCAGGTGTTTGCTATTTTGGTATTTGAGTCTGTCTATGGCATTTTGAATTTTGTGTTAGCATTAAGCTAGTAGGTGTTTGCTATTTTGGTATTTGAGTCTGTCTATGGCGTTTTGAATTTTGTGTTAGCATTAAGCTAACAGGTGTTTGCTCCTTTGGTGTCGACTTTTCACAATGTTGTCTCTAACCTACAAATGGGACAGTCTTGGAGGATAAGCGACTCACCCCTCTCCCCGCGCCTCTTCTTGGTGCGGTCGATGTGGTCCTTGAGCTGAATGCGCACCTGCCGCTCATTGGGGAGGTCGCGGATGAAGGGATGCTTGAGAAGCTGCTCCGTGCTCGGCCGCTGGCTGTGACTCTTCACCAGGCAGCTCTCAATGAACGACTGGAACTTCTTGGACCTTCGCCGGCACAACCACAACAACAACAGCATTGAAGTCTTCCAAGCACATTCAAATACCTGTAGACCAATCCACTTTGTTCTTTTACCTCCACTGGTTGGATGGAGTGTGCGTTTTGTGTCACATGACATGACTCACCACTTCTTTGACTTGAGTCTGGGGGCAGGATTTCTGGGGATGAGGAAGAGCGCTCTCATGGGATGCATGTCACACAGCGCTGAAGGCAACAAGACAAGAAAGGGAAAGAAAATGAGAGGAAAAGAAAAAAAAAAAGAAAAAGGACAAAAATGGAAAGGAAATGACAACAGAAAAAAACAGAGGAAAAGAAGAAGGAAGGAGAAGGAGGAAAGGAAATGAACAGGAATGAAAGGGGGGAATAACAATATGAATTAAAGTACCGGTATGCTGACCAGATCAATGTGGGTAGAACTTTCAAGTTTGTTACTTACGTGGCGCTCCCTCCGCCATCTCGATGGCCGTGATGCCCAACGACCACAGATCGCTCTGCACGAACACACACACACACACACACACACACACAAAAACCCAACGCCTTCACTTCCCCATTACCAGCTAATGTGCTAACATGCTAGCTGCTCTACGTGTACTCGTTATAAAAATACCACGCCGCCATCTGTCCTCTCACATTTGGACACTTTTCCCTCTCACTTCACTTGTTCCGGACCGTTCCGCTGCCACACTTCGAAACTGGTTTCGAGAAGCGGAACAAACAACACGTCGCCAACACAAAACACACGCACGTACATTAAAAAAAGCACTTTCGAGGTCGTCTTGTGTTTCGCTCCATGACTGTCCAGTAAAATTTCGGTCCAGTGTGTTTTTCGGAGGACTTTTTTTTTTTTTTTTTTTAAGAACTATACAATAACTATTTTCCCCTGGCAACATAAGAATACACTACATGGTATTGGTATGAGCTCAATTAGCATTAAATTACGTAGCATAAACTCACTTTAGTCATTAATAAGAATAGTACACTAAACACCATACTGACTGTTTTTGTATCAATAATGAGAGGGGCCATTTTCATATCATTTGATTAAAAACAGTAAAGACACTTAACTTTAGTTTTTGCTTTTTTTTTTGTAAATTAAATCCGCCTTGGTTTTATGTCTTTCAAAAATGTATTTATGATTCGATATTTTAAGAAATAATAGAAAACACAATCAAGAGATAAATAATTACATTTCGTGGCGGTCCGCATAGAAATGCACTCTGAACAAGATTTCCCAAATTTGAAAGCGTACCTTGAAGTCGTAGGTGGCGTCGGGGTTCTCGTCACAGGCGATGACCTCCGGCGCCATCCAGTACGGCGTCCCGATGAAGGTGTTCCTGCGGCCCACCGTGCGATCCAGCTGAGCGCTCACGCCGAAGTCCACTACGCACGTGCACACAATAACAGCTTGAAGCAAGCACGCTTGACATGTTATTTTAATTTTTTTATTTTTCCTTCAAGTGCAAAGTAACAAAAATGTCTTTAAATCAAATGTTTCACGAGGACAAAGAGGAGCTCTGATCTCACCTAGTTTGACTTCGGCATTCTCCGTCAGAAGCACGTTTTGACCTTTGATGTCACGGTGGATGACCTTGTGCTGGTGGAGGTGAGTGAGACCCTGCAGGAGGATACCATCTTGTCAACATGTCGATACCACCCCCCCCTTCCCTGCACATGCTGGTCTTCAAGCCAGCTCACCCTGAGGATCTCCCTGCAGACGTAAGCGATCCACTCCTCCTTCAGGGAATTGCCTTTGGTGTTTTTGATGAGATCTGTCACCGAGCCGGCGCCGCAGAACTCCATCACCAGCTAGAAAAATCCCACATGTTAAAAAAACAGGGATTTGAATAATCTCATTGGAACTTGTTCTTTCTATAAGATAAGAGGGGGGAAGAAATTAAGAACACTTTTGAGATGTTAATTTAATCAATGGGTACTTTTTGTCCACTCTGCTGAACAAAAAGCGATCCAAGACTTTTGTCCTGTCCCGTGTGTACATGGCGTCCATACGCACCCACAGCTGGTCGTCCATGCCGGGAGGATTCTTCTTGATAAAGGCACCGTAGTAGGTGGCGATGTTCCTGTGGTGGCTGTACTTCTTCAGCATGTTGATCTCCGCTTTAATCTCTTCCTCCTCATCCTAAACACAAACACACACACACATTTCTGAGTGTGTGTTTATGTGAATGTGTGTGTGTGTGTGTGTGTGTGTGTGTGTGTGTGTGTACACCGTATAGGCCATTGGTGTCAAACATACGGCCCGCGGGCCAGAACAGGCCCCCGAGGGGGTTCGATCAGGCCCGCGGGATACTTTAAAAATAAAAAAAAATGCATAAAAAGACACGGAATTAATATATTAATAAGATACAATTTATGTATTATCCGCTAGGGGGCACACTGTTTTCTCTTTAGTTTGTAAAGTGTAGACGGGGGTTACGTTTAGATTTCATATGCATATGTGTAAATGGTTTAAAAAAATCCTTTCTTTATAAATCTCGTTTAATCTTATAATGCATGACTATATTTTTAAATACTAATTACTTGTTCAAGTTTTGTGCCATTGTACAATCAGTGGGATCAGTTGCAATGCATATGTGAATGATAAAAGAAATTGAACATTTGTCTAAGGAAATCTAAGGTGTTTTATGAAATGTTAGGTAAATGAAATGTAGGTACATTTCAAGATTTTCCTCATGTTCTTGTGCTTCGCTCTATGAAAACAGAGGAAAGACATTATATTTTGGTTATTTATAGCAGAGAATGGTGTAATTTTAATGGTCTGGCTCACTTGACATCGACCGAGGCCGTATGTGGCCCACAATGTGAAATGAGTTTGACACCCCTGGTACAGGCCTTTGAGTATTGTTTTGGGTGATCCATGTATTTAAGTAGCAGTTATTTGATATGCTTCATCTATGCTAATTTTTCAGTAGCCTATCGATGGTGTTTGACGTTATGACATTAAGATAGCAAATGTTTAAGATTAAAATTGATAAAGTGAGAATTTCGGAGCGATCGCACATGTATCACGTGTCCAACATATCCGTCACGATATACCGCGCGTATGCGGGCTTTACTTACGCCTGTGACATCCATGACCTTGATTGCCGCCAGCTGGCCAGTCTTGACGTGGCGACCCTAAAACAGAGATCATAATAATAATAATAATAATAATAATAATAATAAATAATTTTTTAATCATCATAATAAACTAAAATTCTTGCTCGCGCGCACGCAAAATGTGGGCCTGTTTGAGCGCTTTATGTGTTATGAATGGCCGCAAGTGACATCTAAAGGTAGAGCGTCTTCGACTGAAATTGTTCAGCCTGTCACTACATGTCGCTGGCATAGAAAGATGAGCAAAAGTTACATTACTTGTAGTCAATAAATAAATCATTTTGAACCCAAATGAGCTATTCCCCTAATTAGTGACCTCCTCCAAAGAATCGTGAAGACATTTCCATCCACATCAGTCATCGGATTGGACGTCAGGTTTGACAGTGAGCAGGCGGTGGGGTTGTTGGCGGCAACCGGCGGGCAATAAAAGTGAAGCGAGAGGAAGCGATAGCATCTCTGGTTGCTTATCTCTCTTCCTGCGACACTGACGCCTGCCACAAATTTGCCCCTGTTTGGCGGCGTGTGCGCGTTTGTGTGAAATTCGCACACACACACACACCTGCAGGGAGAGGAGGAGGTGGACGTCTTTAGCTGCAGCCTCACCAACAACAACAATCCTCAGGTGCTGTGTTCAGACAAGCCTCACACATTCCTCGCACGCTGTTGCCGCTCAAATGACTTCAATATTATCACGGATGAGCTGAAGATGATTAGATACATTACGCACTGGAATTTGATTGAAGGCATTTCCGTTCAATAGGGAAAGATCATAAAGCGTGGTCAATGAACGAATGAAACTTGTATCTCAAGGAACAGCTTTGTGGTTTCATGAAATAGGAATCATCTCTCAACCTAAAAAGATACTCAGCAGTCTAATGAGTCAGTACGGCTGACTCAGTAGTTAGTATTAAGCAAGCCACTTATGTGTTGCGCAAGAATGTATATTAATCATTGAGTGTGCACATTTTTTTGCAGAAGAACGTCTGGCTGTCTGGAGCCTCTAGAACCTTCACAACGGCCATTTTCACAACCTTCGATTGAACATCCGAGAGCACCACGAGAAGTAGATTGGATGTCATCCAGGTTTGTATGTTTTGTGGATTCATGAACCCGATGCGACCACCTGCCTGGGAAGCAAATCAGGGCCGCTGCACCATGTCTGGGAATGTGCGGCTTAGAGGGTATGTGTTTACCCTAAACAGCTTAAATCTGATAACTATCAGAAATATATACACAGAGGGTTCAGAGATAAAGTCAGGAGTTTACCGGTTACCTTACCTTGTATACTTGGCCATAGGTGCCATTGCCAACCAGTTCGACCAGCTCAAAGATGCCCGCCGGGTCCTGGGAAAGACGCAAAACAACTTAGTCAACAGGAAATAGCTACACAAGAACCTGTAAACTAGACTAGTACTTTAACGTACGAGTGCGAACCGTTGCTTGGATAAAGCTAAAAGAGTGAGAAGATGCTAAGCTACAGATAAGAGATGCTGAGTCGGCGCGAGATGATGCTAACATGAAGCTAAAAGACGCAGAGTAGGAAAGCGACGACGCTATAAGCTAAAAGATGCTAAGTTGCCGTGAAACCATGTTAAGCTTAAGCTAAAAGATGCTGAATAGGAAAGAGACGACACGCCAAGCTAAAAGAGGCTAGGTTGGCGTCAAACGATATTAGGCCAAAGGTAACGGATGCTGGGTAGGAGCGAGATGACGCTAAGCTAAACTTTAAAGATGCTGAGTAGCAGATAGATGATGCTACAAGCTAAAATATGCAAAGTAGGCGTCAGGCAATGCTAAACTAAAGCAAAAAGATACTGAGTAGAAGCGAGATGATGCTAAGATAAAGTAAAAGATTCGGAGTGGGGAGAACGCGAAAGGTAAAGATGGACAACCCTATAAGCTAAAATATGCGACGTCCACGTGAGACGATATTAAAATAAAGCTAACAGACGGGAAGTAGCACTCTTGGAAGACATTAGGCCTCGAATCTGAGGAAAATTCATCAATCATTTGTAGCCCATTTTGGGGATTACTTTAGCAACCCTAAATTGTATTCCCACCACCATTCACGTTTGAGTTTTATTGACTATCTGCCCTTTTCAAACTAGCTAGAAAAGATGAGTTAGCTGATTTTTTTTTTTTTGTCGTGACAGCACCGCTGTCCAGTGTTTGAATTAGAATGAGAGAAGCTAGCTGTTGTGTCATGTGCCCCAAAAAATAAGTCCATGATCCATTTTGGGTGTTTTTAGTGCTTAACTGTAGGACTGCCAATCGCTATATGTATGCAGAGAAGGTGCTGGAGCAAAAAGAGATTTGGAGGGGCTACAATCTTACAAAAAGCTTGTAGTCTCTGTTGGCAAAATGTACGCAAGCGATGTACGTACCGCCCGGACACAATCAGGTCAGTGGGACCGAGCTGAGCTTCTCAATATATTCCCACTCTTGTATTCTCCCAAGTCCACTCTCTGTAGCAAACAGCTTCTTCCTTGACTGTTATCTTTTTATGGTTTAATAAAAGTGATAAAGTGAAAATTACTCGATGTGCTGCTTCAAAAGCCTATAGGGACCCGCCGTTTAACGTTTATAGATCAATTCGCAACGGATTCCATCGGTAAGTGCGATGGTCCATGTCGGGTTTGGCTGCATCATGCAAGTGTGCAGTGGGTTTTTAGAGCTTCAATTATCGAGTCTCTTCAGGACGGATGAAAGGACAGCTTTGTAAGTTGGAGATAGGTGGTGTCGGACAAGACCCCTTCTCTATTTTGAGACAGCTTCTCAACCTTAATGTACTGCAGATGGCCTCTCTCACTCCTGTTTTCCCCCCCCCATCCAGAATGTTCATCCTGAAAAGAGGTGCCGCTTCTGTAGCAAGACGCCGCTAATCGGCGTCTACAATTTGCCAAAAGCAAAGAACATAACGCTTTGTAACAACAAAGGGAAGTGAGGAAGGTTATCAAAGTGAATGAGCGTGCGTGCGCGAGTGTGTGTGTGTGTCATCTCGGTCCTGTGTGACCTAATTTCTCCTCACTGATGGAGACATTTGCGGCCTACAATTCATCTGCTCTTTTCCTGACATCTCTGACACACATGTACACGCGCACACACACACGCGCACACACACTCCTGTGTCGCACCCTCCACCATGTCCAGACTTGACTGCAGGTACTATGTTTCGTGTTGTTCACTGTTGTGTGATTAGAATAATAGAGAAGAAGCGACACGGGAACGCGCACGCACGCGCGGTGACACGCACGTCTGGGCCATACTTGAAGCTGCAAGTTAGCACGCACGCGCTTGAACGAACGCCCGACGCCCACACATTCCTTAGCTGTAGTGTACTAGAGTGCACGTGCACGTGCGCGTGCCCACCAAGCGCGTCACTGCTGCTGCTGTGACCACAACATCACGAAATGGCGGAACTGGCTGGCTGGCGACCGCGCGCGCGCGTCTTCTCGTTTGGGATTTACGTGCATGCGCGTCAAGGCAAACGATTGAACGAGACGGGCGCGCGCGCACGCACACACACACACATCTGTAATAATCGAGGTGTGAGTACGCGCGGCCTCGATTGTCAAGAAAACGCGTTCACGACACGCGCACGACATATGCAGCATGTAACGAAGCAGCACGCGCACGCGCACCGCCGGTAGGATGAGGGGGGCGGGGGGGGGCAGGCAGGTTGAAGAAGGATGATGAGGAGGAGGCAAAAGGGTGAGACGGAGGAGGAGGACAGGACAGGTGCTGGGCAACACGCACGCGCGCATGCTCGGCTTACCCGCAGAGCAGACAGGTCGATCTCGTCCAGACTCCTCGCGGGGGAGTCGCTCGCCATGGCGGCGGAAGAACGGATGGTTCACTCAAGATGGAAGGAAGGGAAGAAGCTTCCTCGACTCGTTCTGGTATCTCACTCCCCTTCCTCGCCCTCCTTCTCCTTCCTCCTGGATCACCTCCTCCTCTTCCTCCTCTTCTTCTTCTTCCTCCAGCCACGCGGTCGGGCGACGTCAGGAAGAAGAAGAAGCGACGACGACGTGCGGTGAGCCTTCAGGTACTGCTACATGCCTCCACCTGCGCGGACGCGCGCACGACTGAGTGCATAAGCAGCGGCGCGCACGCCACAACGTCACTCGCCGGTCGCGCGCGCGAATCCCGGGAGGGGCGTACGCGTCACGCGGACACGCCCACTACTGAGAAGGTATCGTGTTGGTGAACTGATCATTTAAATCAGGTGTTTTGGAGTAGGGAGAGTTCTAAAACAGGCAGGATATGAGTCTCGAGGAACCAGAGTTTAGAACATCACAAATTGTATAACAAAAGCTAAATAAAAATAGAATTTGAATAAATACATACAATATGAAAATGAACGTTTTCACTATAACTGTAGTTTTTTTTTCCCCCCAAAATTTGTTTTGTGCACCCAATGCAGTTCGTTAGTCATTTTTTTCCCCGCAAAATTTTAACTACAATGACCATGGTCCAGTGAGTGAGAGCTGGTGCCGGTGGAGAGCAAACCTCAACTGAATCAATCCAAGCATTCGGCGCCACCCAGTGGCCACAGATGGAAAATTAGGCTACATTTTGAGGTTTTCTCAGGACAAAGCAAAAATAAAAAATAAAAAAAATCTTTCACACCCTCTAGTGAGGATATTTTCGAGTGTGTCAGCCTGCAGTTGTTGAATAACTTGATCTCTCTGTTCTCAGGTGGTCCAACCTCACTGAGCTCTCAACTGTTGTCAGCCTGGAACCAGCATTTTCCTTTCATCGTCAAATCATAACCCCAAACCGTCCAAAATTGCAACGAGTGTCAGTTCTTCAACCCAATCTGCTGGATTAAAAATAATTAACCCAACCTTGAGTGAAAGTAACCCATTCTGATCAAAATCCACATCTCCCCAGCAGACTAGGAAAACAACCCATCAATTTTTTTTTCATGTGCATTATTTATTTGAAGGAGCACGAGGAGACATCCAGACACTCGTCACGACGACGATGACACGAGGAATCTGTGCAAAATAGTGCATTTGGTTGGAGGACACACACAGACGCGACATGCAGGACGGCAACAACGCTCGCTTCCTGGGAACATTTCCGTGTTTCAAGGCAACTCGAGGGTGGCGAAGATTGTTACAAATAAGGCGGAATCGCTGTGAGGTAGAAAAAAAAGGCGAGGAGGAGTAAGAGAGAGAGAGAGAGAAAAAAAGGAGAACAAGAATAACAAGGAGAGGAAAATGAGGAAGAGGAGAACAAGGAGAAGCAGAGTGAGGAAAAGGAAGAGGGGAAAGAAGAAAAGCGAGGGAGGAGGAGAATTAGAGAAGAGGGGGAAGAGGAATTGAGAGTGAGAAGAAAGAGGACAAGGACAAAGACAGGAAATAATGAGGACAAGGATGAAAAGTAGAAGGGGGAGAAGTCAAGAAAGTAGCGGGGAAGGAGAAGATCCCACCTAGGTGTGAGCCATCCAGAAGACAAACACGGCGAGAACAAACAACAACGGCGAGCCGGACACATGTTCGTCACGCATTGATGACATCACACATGCTGGGATGACATCGCCGTGGGATGGGCTCGTGACACGCTGAGCCAGTTAGCACAGCCACACGGGACGCTTCCCGTGACGAGGACATTGCGTCCGATTTAAAGTGACTGGCGGAACGTTTTTTTTTTTTTTTTCCCCGGAGACCAAACGACTTCCTGTGGGCCGGCTTAACAGTCGGTGCCCGTTTGGCACTTTGGGAGCATGCGAAGAGGGGCGAGGAGACGCGAGTTACATCTACTGTCGTCAGTCTTTTCAGTTCTTGAGGTTTGTTGGAAGGAGAGAGAGGAAGGGGAAAGGTCCCGCGGGTTCGTCCGGAAGGGGCTCAGGTCCAAACCTCCATGGGCACCATGGCCTCCTTGGAGCCGATGGGGGGGAGGAGGTTCTGTTCGGCGAGGAACTGCAGAGGGAACTGCACCACGAAGCCACGGATCTTCTTGAGCTCCTCTTGGGCTCGGGCTGGGTCTTCCTGGTCCAGGCCCGGCTTGCTCAGGTAGCCCTCCAGCTCGAGGATGTTGCGCACGTCGCTGGACGGGAGGCAGCGGAACACCTGGAACGGGACACAGCAGCAACAACCGACTTGTCACCAGACACGCAAACTTTGCAATTGTTTAACAGCGAGTGCTACGCAGGCTCCCTCTAGTGCATGGGGTGTCAAACATACGGCCCGCGGGCCGGAACCGGCCCCCAAGGAGGTTCGATCCGGCCCGCGGGATCATTTGAAAGTGAAAAAATGCATTAAAGACACAGAATGAATAGTTTAAATAAAATGCAATTCGTGGATTATCCGCTAGGGGGCATACTGTTTTGATCACAGTAGAAGACAACATTGTTTTGATCAGGGAAGAAAACAGCAGTCTCAGTCTGTCACCGAGATCGACCCAACGCAGCAAACGATATGAAAGCGCCAATCAATGCTTATTAAGACCAAAACAAAGGAAAGAGATGATATTTTGCTGATTCATAACACAGTATGGTATAATGTTAATGGTTCGGCCCACTTGACATCTACCGAGGCCGTATGTGGCCCACAATGTGAAATGAGTTTGCCACCCCTACTCTAGTGGTACGCAAAGAAATGATTGATTGAAAGCTACTTACTCTGCATCCCGCTCAAGCAGCTTTCCGTAGTTTCAAGAGTATTCAGTATATGAATACATCCAGGAATATTTTGGTCATATTGTCTGTGAACACTTGGGTCTACTACGCAACTGTATTTCAACGGTGGCCTTTGGCCATTAGGGTGGTACTTGAAGAGTTATGCATTTTTTAGAGCCCCTCTTTTCAGTCGTTCTGTCAGTCACAGTTCGATCTTTGAATGTTAGCTTCTCATGTTTTCTACCTTCTGGTAGATGGTCGCGTTGCGGGCGCATGTGGTCATCCAGACCTCCTTGTAGAACTGATCGCTGATGGGGTCCGACACGTCGATGCTGGCGTCGGTGTGAGCGCCCAAAATCGTCCTGACAGACAAAAGGGATAAATATCATCACTCGACACATAGGAAGTCTGTTCATTCATTTTCAATCGCGCTGTTATAATTAGGATCATTTGCGGGCAACGGATGGAAGGAGCTCCGCCCCCTTGATTGACAAGAGTGGATCAGGAAGTAACAATCGCTGCGCCGTTGAGTCTGTCATACTTGAAGCACTCGACGCGAAGGTGCAGTGCGAAGCGTCCCGCCTGGTACTTCAGCCCGTCCATGACCGACGTCACCGTCTCCGAGTCCTCCACGATCACGGCCACTTCGCTGTCCCGCTTTCCCAGCATGCTGCGGTCGTTGATGTTGGCTGAGCCTGCAGGCCGCACGCCGGTTACATGGGTCGGCCGGCGCAGACCGCGGGGGAGGGGGGGGGGGGTTGCGGGTTTACCGATGATG
>CAAKHF010025753.1:0-37999 GCA_901007745.1 Hippocampus kuda | reverse complement strand
ACTCCCACACACACACACGCACACACACACACACACACACACACACCCACACCCACCCACACACACACACACACACACACACACACACACACACACACACACACACACACACACACACACACACACACACACACCTACAGACACACACACACTCACTGACCTGAGCCAGCAACGGTAAAGCCCATCCTCATCCTCACCTCCTGTGCTGCCCTGCCACTTGAGAATGCAAGCCCGTGTGGCTACACACACACACACACACACACACACACGGAGACAGACAGACAGACACACGCCGTGTGAGGCAGTCAAGCGGACCAGTGCGGCATGCGGAGGAGAGAAACCTGACTTGGCAAAGAGGAAGCGCCATTGGCCCGCCAGGCTGTCTGGAGCTTGCAGGACAGCCAATGAGAAGACAGCGGGGACGGATTGTGGTCAGTCTACCTGTGTGCGTGTGCGTGTGTGTGTGTGTTGCAGACAGCAATGGTCGCCAACATTCACTTCGCGCAATGCTAAACTATTTCCCACCTAGGTGTCATGAGCAGAAACTAGGTGTCACACAGTCACACTCACACAAAATCTCTCCCATGTTACACAACCATCACAAAATGGCTGCCCATGACAGGAAGTCAACAGCAAAAAAAATAAAGTGTTGCAGAGGTGACGGGTCGATGCCGAGGCGTGTCCGTGTGTATTTGAGATAACCCGACACACGCGTCGTCCACAAAAAAGACAATTAGTTTCAGGTGGTCACACACACACACACACACACACACACACGATCAAACAGGAAGAACCAGAAGAAGTGTGGCCTGGCGACTGACTCAATGTTGACATTCCACATGACTAGTAGACAGTCCCACAGCACTGTGAACTGCCACTGTGATTTTTTTTTTTTTTTTTGAAACCTCCTACACACATGTCAAGGAAACCACAAAGAGACCGGTGATAATGCGCTCTCGTCAATTGAGCCGAAAAACAGAGCGATCCGGTTTGATTTTGCCTTCAGGCACAGCAGAGGACAAATATTGGCTGACTGACTAATCGAGTTTAAACCACAAGATTGCAATTCACTGACATAACGTGAAAGTATTTCAGACGTCTCCCGACTATTGTCCGTAAAAGACAATTGGAAGCTTTTTCAGTCTCATGACACGGACATACACTCACGCGCGCGCACAAAAGATAATGCGAGCGTGACACAAAGCAAATTCGTCGCACAAACGTGACATTGACGAAAAAAAAAAATGTCGGGAATTCAGCAGGCGAAGACAGCAAAACAATCTTCATCCTGCATCTTCGCCTCACACCTGGAGGCGTTCAAGGGCTCTCCGAAAAGCAGAATCAAGCGTGATGCGCTGTTTTGGCCGAGCATCATTTCGGTAAGTCGTGGCAAGAGTCACGACCGGAATTTCCAGCGAAACACGTTCGGTAAGCGGTTCATTGTTATTCACGAGTAGAAACTCTTCCACCGGCAAATTCAGCCAGCATCTTGTCCTTTGTCATGTGACCTAAAATTAGCGTCTTTTTTATTTTTTTTTTTGCCAGACACATCTGGTTATTACTGTCTTCTGTAAGCTCTTACGCAACTTTGTTAACAACAACAAAATGGACGAGCAACGGCAACATAAATTGCTGTCATTAATGATTCAAAGGTTAATGCCGGCTGCTTTCTGTCCATTACATCAACAGCTGATGATGATGATTATTGATAAAAGGCTGCACTTCCCTCTCTCACACACACACACACGCACACACACACACACACACACACACACCTTGAGCACTAAGTGTACAGTACGTTGGCCACTTAAAATGCACACATACACACCCACAAAGTCAATCTAGAGCTGACACACTCACACACACACATACAAACCACACAGACACACCCACGCGCACAACGTACCTGCACGTAACAAAAGTGGCACCGATCCCTTAAGTCTGACACCGAGTCAATGTTCATTGAGGAGGACAAACTGCAGTGGAAGAGCAGGTCTGTCTCTCTCTCTCTCTCTTCTTTCATGTACACACACACACACACACACACACACACACACACACACACACACACATACGCTTTCCTCACACTTCCTATGGGCAGCGTTTCAACACAAAACAACCAAAAGGAGCGCTCATCGATGGCGTCATTTGGACAATGGTGTCATTTTGAAAATGAAAATGCATCCTGGAAACAGCCCACATGTAAAAATGGAGAAACGGCACCACACCGACTTTTTAAGAACTTACTCATTCCACGTCCACGCTCGTAACTTTGAACTCCGATTCAAGCAAATTAATGTGGCAGATGAGCAAGGCAACTGGGGGTTACTATGGCAACGCCTCTCGGCATTCCTGCCGCCCAGTCTCCAAGGCGATGGCATCTAGGTAACGTAGTTTTCAAGGTAATGTAATTTCTAAGTAACCCGGTTGTCACGTTTGGAACCCTAAGCCAGGTTTGAAAGCTTAATTTCAAACCTTAACCCGATCGGCACATTACAATTTTAAACCCCAAACCTGAAAACAGGATTCAAAACCAGAACCCAGTCTAACAACAACAACAACACCATAGGACTTCATCAGGGCAGAAAACTGGATGGTCAATCATCAGACCTGAACCCAATCGAGCCAGCATTTTACCTCCTGAAGAGGAGACTGAACGGAGAAACCTACAGAAACAAAAAAAAAAAAAGAAACGAAAGCGGTTGTAGTAAAGGCCCCGGATAAATCATTTCAAATCAAAAAAGTAACAAGCTGGAGTCACCGCAAGTAAGGGTGACGTTCATTGGATGACGTCAGTCCCAATACTTTTGCTCACTTGAAAAATGGGTGGCTTCTAAGAAAAAGGTATGCTGTGACTTTGAATTATTGAACACATCTCGATGTAAATATCACAAAATAAAAGCTGGACTTCTCAACTTTTGTCTCTGATTTATCTTTTAATCTGAAACCCAAACGTCTTCAGTCCACAACTGAAACAAAGGAACTGATTTAATTTAAGACCTTGACCTTCCAATACTTTTAGGTGGGGGGGATTGTACGAAGACGCATGATGAGCTACGTCATCGACACTGGCATATAGCGGCTAACCTATACCGCACTCCGCATTCCAATACCGTTGCAAAATGGCCATGTCATCCCACCGCAGACGTGACGGGAAGAAAAAAAAAAAGAAAATTGAAAAAGAGTGTCCATTTCCAGTCAAGAGGAGGAAGTGCGGTGGGAAAAAAAAAAACGGAAGCTGGTCACGTGCTTGTCATTCAATCGAGACCCCCCCTCACCGCCAACACCACACCGGAAGAGCAGGCTCCGAGGTGATGCTCGTGCACGTTGATTGATTGACGCACGCGCACAAAATAAAACTTTCGCAAAATCATACCCACGAGCGAAGACCACACACACCTTCATCCATACATTGAAACACCTGCACACCCACACAAGCGCGCGCGCGCACACATCCCGGAAACAGGAGCGCCAGCGTGTATCTTACCTCCTCCAGAGAAGAAGCAACCGCTTGAGTGAGGCACGGAGCGCGACCACGACGTGAAGACGACGCCTCACTCACGAGATTCGCCACACCAGCACTTCCTGTCCCTTCAAAATAAAAGTAAAAGAGAGGACCCGCGTTCACATCATTGCCGACGTCGGGTTTATTTTGAAAACACAACACGTTATCCAGCCCACAATGACAAATTTCACCCATTGTAATGCCAAATAAAACACAGTATTGATCTGTAAATAAAGTCAGAATTTTTGGACACAAGCGTTTTATTTTGAAAACGCACAGTTGAGCGGGAGAAATGGTTTAATGAATGTACAGCACGTTATCTTTTTTATAAGCAGTATTGACAATTCAATTATAAATTAAACGATTATTGGATCTTGAATACTTTTATCTTAACATTATTTATTTGTTGAATTTTGTGCATTCAGTTTGAGCAAAGTCCCTTTAGTATCAGGAGGTTATACAGTTTTTTAAATGGTTTTTAAACCACTTCTGACGATCAAAATAAAACAAGTAGAATTATAAAGTGACACGCAAGTGACACGCAACATTTCAGTCATTATAAACATGAAAATAAAATGCTGATAGTGTTCCAAAAGCAGTTAAATTTTCAGTCACGTTCCATATGGTCCATATTTATATATTGTTTATCGCATTCACTTTAACGCATAATAAAAACAAATTGATTCATAGCCAAACTAAAAAGCCACTTTTCAAATAAAACCCTCCAAATTACCTTAAAGAAGTCATCAGCAGTGCGGTGTGCTTTGTAGCTTATTGACGACGTTCATCTGCGTTTTGTGTCACCGCCCTGAAAGCAAACAGGTGTTGTGTACCTATGACGCTTTGTGGCACACGTCACACGCAAAGTGCACACGCAGGCAGGGAAACAGGAACCTGCCGCATTCCAAAGCAGCTCAACATTCCGGATCCCGAGAAGACGACAATGAGTCGCCGAGATTACGACAATGTTTTCAAGACTCTTTGTACAATGAAAACCAATTTCATGGGCTGTAAAAGCACACTTGAACAGAAATCCATACAAATAAAAATTCATTTATTGCATCATAAGGCCAAGAAAAAAGATATTGCGAGTACAGTGAAGCGTATAACAGAGTGAAGTCAAAATATAACATCGGATACATTCAAGCAGTGCATAGAGTCATCCAGGAGATGATAAATAAAGTACAATAACTATTTTAGTGTGGATGAGGTCTGTGACATCATAGCGGCAGTCTATAATGACTGGTCCAAAAGAAAAAGGAAGGAACATAACGGAGATGCCAAACATGTTCCCGTTGGGACAGACTTGTAAACATCACAAGACAGTAACACACGTGTGCATGCACACACACTCACTCGCACGTTCAATTTGGCGCCACGGTTTGGTTGAAGTGACGTTTTCCATCCAGATACAACATGGACTCTGTGGGACAAACAACACACATACACACAGTAAGGGGGTGGGACTAGTGTGTGTGTGTGTGTGTGTGTGTGTCAGGGAACAGGAACAGGAACATATATCGGCATATAGTCGAAAGCAGTCCTGCCTACCGTACATTACCGTTATTTGAACTTTTCACTTTTTGAATTGAACTACTGAAATAGATTCACTTCAGGACAATATTAGAATTTATTTTGGAAGTCCCCTCCTAGTAAGTAAGCGCTCACCTCCGTACGTCTGAGGGACAACGTTGGGTACGTCGCGGTCGGACACGAAGGTGAAGTGGAAGACGTTGGTGGTGTTGTGCTGGCGGGTCAGCGGGTCAAAGACTTCGCTGTGAACTCGGACCTGGATGTGCTTGCCCTCCGTGTAACACACCTGGCGGGACAACATAGACCCATTGCGTCGCGTCGTGGCTCTTTCACGGGTAGCGTCGTTTCTTCCTGACCTGTGACGAGAGCAGCAGCAAGGATCCGATCTCCACGGGCTTCTGGAAGAGGATGTCGTCGACGGCCACCAGACTGGGCCGACAACCCCTGTTGAGGAGCGCAGACGCCCCCTAGCTTGTTAGCATCACATTGCGCAAGTCTTCTTTACATATTTGATTCTGACGCCACACTGACCCGAAGGAGCAAGCGTTGGCCCAGCCCAACTCGTACGCTTTCCTCATCAAGAAGCCACCGAAAATCCTGTTGAAGATGTTCCTTTCCTGACAAACACACGTCCACACACAAACAAATCTCAATGTGTTTAGCGGATGGTATTTTCATGAAATGTTTCCCGGGTGTGCTCACCTGCGGGTGGCAGATCTCCAGTCCTTTTAGTTTGGAATCTTCCATCCAAACCGAGTCGGGTGGCAACACTCGACTGCGGAAGCTCACCGTCCTTCACGAAAAATGCAAAAGTCAATGACGACAGCCGAATGCAGAGCGTGAGTGACCGTCAATGATTGTTTTGTTTTTTTTAAACAAACACAAGCAATAAATTCATCTGCGGCGCAATCAACGACATTGGATTTATCGGACATAAATATTTCCTACTTTGTGTCCAGCGTGTTGAGGAAGAGCCCATGAACGATCTTCCTTTCCTCGGCCGTGGGCGCCACTTTCAAGAGGGACGCTGTGCTCAGTTCCACCCGACGGGACTTGTTAGCTAAGGAACCGCGCGCGCGGATGAACAAAACAGAGGTCACGTGTCGCGACTAGGCTCTTACGCAACATGTGTGCTCTCCTACCTTCTCCCTGCCTGTAGAGTTCCTCCTCTTCTGGACCTTCTGGACTCAGAGGATTTACGAAAGCTGCTCTGGAAACAAGACGAGAGATAACAAAGTCAACGTGGTTCAGTGGACTTCCTGTTGCCGACTGTTGTTCTCAACCTCTTGTTCTCTGGATCGCGAGCCACCATCACAAACGTGGCGTCCAGAACCGGGCAATACGCTCCATTGCGATACTAAAACAACAAGGAAGACACAAATTTGAATTCTCCATTTTAAGGTGCACGGACGGACAGAAGCGTTGGTGCACGGCAAATATCAAAGTGTCTGTGACATCACACCTGCGTCATGTGCATCTTGGCTTCGATGGAGGTGTTTCCCACCCAGGTCACGTGACCTGTGAACTTGATGTCGCAGTCAGGGTAGATCACCTGCTGCCTCATGTCTGCACACAGCATTGGCCTCGCGTCACCGTGACAACCAGGTAGCTCCAGAAATGCTGTTACGTTGCGCGAGTAACGCTCTTTCAGACTCGCGAAGTTTGAATCTTACCTATTTTGTCCACCAGGGCGGTGACAATGGACAACGGCGACCTCTTCAGGGCGGGATTGTAAGTGTGCGAGTATGAAATGAGCACTGAAGAAGCAGAGGGAAGACGTCAACTTCAGCAGGTGTCAATCTATCAAGATTTTATTTTGTGCCTTTCAGAATTGGAAATAAAAGGCTTCGCAGAACAGGTCATATAATAGAGCGAAGGTAAAATTCAATGAGGAAATATATCTTGGTAAATTTAAAAAAAAAAAAACTGTTTAGTAGGCAAAGTGCTGTGCATTTTAGTTTTACTTAGCACATTAGAATTTAATCCTTTTTTTTTTAGGCACAAATAATTTAACTTTTATATGGAATAATTTCCATTGAAAAAATATGAAATGTTTTTTTCCCCCTGATATTTAAGTACACTGTTAATGTCAAGACAAGAGCAAACATGTCCGCGAAGTTGAAATTTGCTGAATTATTGTGAAAATGATCTGAAAACGAGTGGTTAATACACTTTTTTAAAGTATGTTTTAAAGTACTAGATATGTCAAATATATATAATTTGTTTTTGTGGTAGCTTCATTTCGTGCAACAGGCTTGCTTTTTGTTTTTAAAAAAATGGTTTAGTGTCACTTTTACTTCATTTAATTTCACTCTGCTTGTCTTGTCATACTTTTCCCTTTCGTTCTTTTTTGCTTCGTAAAGAAGAGTTTGTACCTGCCAAACTATCCAAGTCCTCCAGAATGCGCCCAAACCTGACCAAGAGCAAAACGCGAGGACGTTAGCGGTTGCGTCTGCCAACGCGGACGTGGCCTTACGTGCTGTTCCGCTACCTGACGGTGTTGTGGAAAGTGAGGTATTTCTCTCGCAGCTGTGGCTCGGAGCCAAGAGGAAGGTGCACCTCAAGGAAACTCTCCTTCATGCTCTTGGCCGGAAGTTCGCTCTGGGACCGTGCCAACATGGACGACAGCGACACGCGTTCCGACATGGCCTGCTGGTGGTCGCTGCGCAGCAATGAAACATACAGATTTTCAAAGAAGGTAGGAGAAGACAGCCAGAGGGATATACTACTCATTAAGACATCTCACACCTCTCAGCTCATCAGTGCAGCACTAATAATGGTCACTCTATGCAGAGGATAAAGAGTATATGACTGAGTACTGTTATATTGTCAAACGGTTGCTCAGGGGATTGTAGCGCCGCAACACAAATAAATAGCGCGAACTGTTACTTTGTGAGCATTCCACACATTAGATGGCGTTGACAAGAAGAAAACCACAGGAAATGTGTGATATCTTCCAACATCAATTGAGATTCAGCTGATGATCGCGTACCTCCAGTTCGTGGAAGCTCCCACGATTTCTCGCAGCCTGTTTCGTACTGGAAGACATCATCATCATCAAGACATCATTAGCATCAGATAGACAATCTCACAAAAAATAAGTACAATGCTCACATGTTGGGAATATTTTGTTCTCTCCAGTCATGGGACAACACTGAAGATATGACACTTTGCTCCAACATAAATTAGCTCGTGTACCGATTAAATTTAAAAAATAATTTAATTTACTGTCACTTTAAAATAATGCAGCAGTCAGCCATTAACGTCTACCCTGTAGGCAATGAAAGGGACAACACCCCGAAATGAAAAGGTCAGAATTGTCCCTAATGAACCCCTTTCACTCCCTTGTGTCATGTGACTCCTTAGTTACAAAGCGTGAAAGGGTGTCAGGTCTGTTAAATTTGCTGTTATTGTTTTGGGCCCAAATTGGACATTTTCAATTAGGGGTGTGCTCACTTTTGTTGCCCGTGGTTAGACATCAATGGCTGCGTATTGAGTACAATGACTACTTTTACATTGCATCAGAATGGTATTTCTTGATTGTTGTCTCATGAAAAGATTAAACACGACAATTGCTTGTTTCCGCAGTGAAGAGTCGACAGCGAGAGAAATGAAACTAAAAGGAGAAACGCCATAACAGGCAAAGTTCACAGGCGAGACCAATCCCAGTGCAGCACGAAGTGTTTTAGCCACGCTGTGGAAGGAAGAGGAAATCATTTCCGAGTTAAACGCAGATGGAGGCATGCGTGGAAGCAGCCAGGCGGCCAGAAGACATGCCGCAGACGATAAACGTGCTACGCTATTAGCACTAATGAGGGCTGGGCGATAAGGTGGGCTGCTCTTTCTGGTGTGCCTGCCTGGTTTGGCCACCTGGGGTCATTGAGACTTCTCAACTCCTCTCAATTCATCAGTAAGGCGCTAACATTAGGTGTTCTTCGCAGAGGGTAAAGAATATATGACGGCGACCCCTTTTTTTGTTGCCGGTATACATCTTAGGGAACTTTGTGTTCAATCCGTTGCTTAAATGGTGACAACACCACAGCGGCTATCAGACTGAAAGGCTTTGACATGTTACTGTTTAAAATACATCAAGTTTATTTCTCTTTGTTTTATGTTTAGTTCGACAGGCAACTTCAATTACAAATAACCTGAAAGCATGGAGCCGCTGTTTGGAAGAACTGTTCCCGATCGCCCAGCCCTAGCGCCGCTCGTGATGTTATTTGTTATTATTATACGTTAGAGTACCAACACACCATTTGACACGTGCAACAGAGGATTTCCTGTGGAGAAACAAAACACATCAGACACACACAGTGCGGGGCTTCCAGAGCTTCAAGAGGCCAACATCTGTGACGTCAGATCATCAAATGAATTATTTTAATACAAGTGCACATTTTGAGTCAATTTTGTTCGAGGTGAGGATGATGATGGGAACGATGATGCTTGAGTCTAACCTTCGGCCATGTCAGGCGCTCTTCCCTTCACCGCCGAGCAGAGAAATCTTCTGCTTGCCAAGGATGCGGAGGGTCGCAGACATGACATGAACCTGGAGAAACACACACACACACACACACACACACACACACACACACACACAGTGTATAATAACGTTTAATTTGTTACTTTTCTCTGCACAGAATCGATTATAAAAATGATGTCCAGCAATAATAGTCATCATTTAGCCTTTTTTTTTGCTATATTATAGAAATAAAAGTAAAAGGAAAATTTTGCTTATTTATACAGTATATGACACCCCTATAGAACCTGTGAGGCATCAGATTTGTATTCATTTGCCTGAGATGTCAAGAATCATTCCCATGACTGTATTTTCCTCAGTGTGTTCGTTCCAGTTAGAGGCACACCCTGCCTACCTCACCAACTTAGTGTGGCCTTCCATTCTCCAGCCAAACCCAAACTTCTTTTTCCACTTGTGGTGGCTGCGGGCCAAAATCAACCTCCCGGGGAAGCTGCTAGCATCAACGTACGAAAAGAATAAAACAAACCTCTTTGAGAACATCGCGCGAAGAACAGCGAACGCAGACGGGCTTTCGGTGAGAAAAAAAGAAGGAATAGCTTTTTTTCTTCTCGGGGTGACGGAACGATGAGGACCACAGAGGCAGAGAAACAGGCACTTCCGCGTTGGGGGTTAGCCACGCCTACCAAGCGATGACGCATTAAAATGTGGTCGGATTTGTTTCGGCCTCGTACCGATGTTGTCCAGCAGGAGGCGCAAAAGTAGTACATCCATCCATTTTCTCTTCCGCTTTATCCTCACAAGGGTCGCGGGGTGCTGAAAACAGTCGAAGTACAGCATACTGAACCCCGATATATCGTGTCTCATTTTTTTTTGAACTCCCACTTTATTGCGAATCCTCTCATCCACCCTTGACGATGTTGTGTATTTTTTTTAGCAATCTTGACCGCTTAATTTAGGGCTTTACAACTCGATGTCCCCTGCGTAAATAAATAAATGTCAATCTTGTGTTTTGTTTACAACACCTCACCCACGGTAGACTCGCTATGTCTCCAGCGAAGCCATAAAACAATTTAATTTGTTATCTTAGGTGCTATGTGCCCGTAATAAAATCGAATTATGGTCTAATATTTTTTTTCTCTGTAAAAAATTGTAAAAGTGTAATTATTTAGGTGTATAAATAGATAAGTATTGTACACATAAGGGTAAAAGTAAAAGTATTGGATGTTATGTAGTCTTTTTCCTTTTCTTTGGTATTGAAAAATAATCAATACTCATTATTGCACAACAAGGGGTAGGACTTGATAAGTGTATACTTCTCCCTACTCCTTTGAACATATAAACTGAGATGATGTTTGCATTACTAACTTTTATATTTCCTTTTATAATTTTGTTTACATTTTTTGTTAATCTGTTATTGTATAAGTTCAATAAACAATCAATCAATCAATCAATTTAGAGATGAATAAATTGGATACGGTCTTTTTTATGATGTCCAGAGAAAGGTGGCTGACTGCTATGTCAAAAGTTGCAGGGGGGAGGAGTTGAGCACTCATCAACAATCCCTCGTGCTCTTTTGAGGACTAGACCAAAATTGTTATGTGCACTATACCACTTGTTAAGGGTGATAAGGAAACTATTGACAAGCACAATGCAATCACTTATTAACCACCGTGTGGATGGTAAATATTTTCAGACTCATCGATGTGAACTGTCATTGAGGAAGAGAATACTAAAGGTGTCCGGTATCTGGCCGCAAAGGTTGAATCGGGACAACTGGGCTATTCCTGTGTATGGAGTCTCGGTGGGTGTGTCAACAATATGTTAGTGAAACGACCGTGGTGCACACCAATTGTTCGTCCACTCACCTTATTGAAAAACAGTTCTTTAGGGACACACTCCTCGTAGAATGAGGCAATCTTTAGGGGGAGGGATGTCAGACGATAAGTGCTGCCTCAAGCTCCCTGCTCTGTTTACATACAGCTTGTTTGCCATTGATGGCTTCTATTGCGCCTCTTTAAAACCAGCGGTCGTTCCTGTGCAGAATTTGGACGTTCCGATGTTGTGCCATTCGTCTGTGTAACGGCAACGTAGTCTCTAAAAACTAGTGATCGTTGCACTCCTGACTGCGCTGTAAAACCGAAAACTAAAAAAAATCCTGCGATATAACAAAATAATCCACGATTTGTTTGATTCAGAAATGTCTGATATTGCAAGACTGCATAGAGTGAACAAGGGAGTGAATAAAGCAAGGGATTGACAAAAAAAGAGTAAAAAAAAAAGAGTTAATCCTACATATTTTGGTTTGTGACAAGTTTCAAATAACCGCCTCGTCACGTGAACACACCCTCGCTTTCAATTGGCTAAAAAAACGAAAACGCCACAAATTGCCTGATTTGGAAATATGCATCCATCACAATCAGCCATGTTTATTATTTGTTAGTTGTTAAAATATTCGTACACGTGAAACCACGCTACCTCCTAAACGGACTACTTTGATGTCAGAAAAGTATTCCAGTTCATTTGGAAAAGTACTGGGCATGTGATCACAACCACGATTACGATTGGATAAAAACGACCAATGTGGCGGAGGAATTTGAGAAACGGTGAGAAACGCATTCATACAATTTACGAACAAATTTACTTTCGTATATTATTTGATTGTTTAAACATTCATACACGTGAAATGCGGTAAATCCTAAACGGAGTACTTTGATTTGAGACTTTTTTCCCCAGTTAATTAGGAAGACTAAAAGGGCTCGTGAACATACCGTCAATTCCGATTGGCTAAACATGACCAATAGGGTTTGCGGAAACCCGAGCCAGTCAGTGTGATGTCCAATCACAAAGCAGGAAGAAGACGCTATAAAAAACCGAAATAAACAAAGAGGCTCAAAGGAGAGTTGGCATCAACCCGTCTGGGTATTACTTGCTGAATGTACTTGCGTAGACAAATTCGTCCGGACCAGCGGCTGACTGCGGTGGGAAAGCGTCTCTGAAGCGAATGAAGAAACTCCTAATCTTTCACTTCACTTACAGAGGACTTCGTACGAAAGGAAAAAAGAGTAAACGGAGAAAATGGAGTATAATTTGCGAAAGGCTGAACCAAAGGACGTGCCTGATATATTACGACTGGTGAAGGTAAACCACGCGGCAGTTAATCACAGAACGTTTTTAATCCCATACGCATCACTTGGAAATGGGTCAGATTAAACACGCGCACGCGCATTGAGCCCCGACCTGCTTTTATGACAAACCCTAACAATTAATTGGGAACAAATTTCCTCAGTGCCGGTGTCGTCGGATGGCGATCACGACGGGAGCACAAAAAATTGACGTCAGAGCCGAAAAAGTACCGAGGGCGACCGATTGTGACGTCACCATCGTCACTCTTTGTTCGGGTCCGTTGACTCACATCCGCCCTACTTGTGTAAACAGTAGCTGGTGTCCGGTCTGCATGGATGTGGGGGCACAATTAGAATGACCGTGTTTTACCAGTTACGATTTTCTTTTTAAATCCGCAATCCCACGCACGGAGCCAAATATTTGATTCCTCCACTGAAGCATCATGTAATCTATTTTCTAAAAAAAACTCGATCATTGATCTTGTGAAGCACTGTGAAGTCATCACTTTAGCTACTGTATTTGTACACACTGTAAATATAGTTCGTTCTGACTTTTTAAATGTGCATTTTTTTTTCTTCCAGAGCAGCCACAATGAAACGCTTGACAGGTTTCATTTCTTTTGATTGTGTGCGCTGAAAAAAAGCCTTGCTCTTGTTTAAAGGAACTTGCCAAGTATGAAGACATGGAGCACCAGGTGACGCTGACTGAACAAGGTAAAGACTATGTCTGTGAATATTTAAATGGTGGGAAAAAAGAATATCTGTAATAAATGGGGCACTCTTAAAAGTACCACTGTTGACTTTTTGCAAGGAATCATTAAATACTTTATCAAAAGCAAACTCCAGTTTTGTGAATTCTGGTGTATTCTCACAAAAAACGCAAGTTGGTCTTTGTATATTTTGATTGAACAAAGAATTTGGTTGTTTACGTACAGCCCTTTTGTTTTACAGCTGCAGTGGTTTAAAGGGGACTATAACCACAACTATTGACACGAACCACTAGCATGTCATTGACATTTTCCATTGTGTTCGTATTGAGGTAGCAGGCAACAACGTTTAATTTTGGATGTCTATCTTGAAAGTAAATTTAGAAGTGAGAGTGGGATGAAGCAGCCTGAAGCCCCTGTTTTGAAAAAATAGAATGTTTGTCATCGCAGAGCTCCTGGAGGATGGATTTGGTGACACGCCGTTCTACCACTGCATCATTGCTGAAATCCCAGGAGGGGGCGCCAGCCAAGGTCAGCAAGGCCGTTACGTCACGGAAAGAAATTTCCTCACTTCCTCCCAATAGAATTGTGATTAGGTGTACTTTGTTCTTTATGACGACAAAATGCTCACATAGAATTGTGATTAGGTGTACTTTGTTCTTTATGACGACAAAATGCTCAAAGAGATGAATGTCACTCGTAACATTAAAAGTAATTGGAGCAAATTGTTTAGTATCAAAGTGAGTAGCAAACTGCGCGTGTGTTTACATGAACGCGTGAATGTGCTGTGTGGGCAGATTCCAAAGTGGTGGGCTTCGCCATGTACTATTTCACGTATGACCCCTGGGTAGGCAAGCAGCTCTACATGGAGGAGTTCTATGTGATGGATGACTTTCGAGGTAGGAAGCCGCGTCCGCCGTCGCTGCGTTCTGTCCGGTCTGCTCATGTTAACGCGGCTCGTCTTGGTTACAGGCCTCGGCATCGGCTCGGAGATCCTACGGCGGCTCAGCGACGTGAGTGAGCGTATGAATCCTACAAGATGGTGGTCACATACTTTTGTCGAAATGAAGCTCCTCAATTAACTTTAATATTGTTCCTTGGGTCGAATATGCCACCAGATGTTGCCAAATCACTACTTTTGTTGAAATGAAGCTCCTCAACGTACTTTAAAATAGTTCACTGGCACCAAGAGTTGAATCACAAATAGGCATGGTTCACTGTAATGACTTAGCTTTCTACCACAGTAAGTTTTGACCTGCTGAAAAGTTTATGATGCCACCCTCCCTCCCCACAGCTGGCGGTAAAGACTCGCTGCACGGGTATGATGTTTGTGGTGGCCGAGAACAACGAGGTGTCCATCCAGTACTACAAGAGGCGCGGGGCTGAGGACCTCTCTCAGGAGGAGGGCTGGAGGCTCTACCGCTTTGACAAGAGCAGCCTCGTCAAGATGGCCACGCCCACAGAGGTGTGACGGCGGCGGGGGAGGGAGGAGGTTTCACTCTCGTATTAAATAACTACAAGAAATCTTTTTTTTCTTTGAAATGTTGACTTGAGACTGTAGATGCCACATGCTAAAGCCACTTAGTAATAATAAAATCACTTGGTAACACATTGTCAATTGTCATTGTTACTTTTCTCCAATACATTCAAAGTCCATTGGTTTAGGTAACATAGTAGTGTGCGTACATATATATTAGCGGTAGTTGTTTTGTACAAGATTTCAATTGTGTTATTTGGATCACAACATTCCAGGATAAAACACACGGGTCATGTACAAGTATGAAGTTACACAACTCGAAATAACTTTCCAAGATGGCGGCTGACATACCCATGAATTTTGGATAGCGACAAAGCCGTTCGGACAAATCGGGCCAATCACAGAAAGGATAGATTGTATGTGTCCTTTATTATTACATTAAAAGAAAAAAGCTTTCAGCGGTGCAGTTCATTCAAACGTTGACGTGGACCTTTTTTCACGTTACTGCCATCTGTGTCGTGTGGATATTATCGATCCATCAATCCATTTTCGAAACCGATTATTCTGAACAGGGTCGCGGGGGAGCTGCCGGAGCCTATCCCAGCTGACACCCTGAACTGGTCGCCAGTCAGTCCCAGGGCACATAATAGACAAATGACCATTCACACCCACATCCACACCCGTCACCGAGTGGGAAATCGATGCCCCGCTGCCCGCACACAAGTCCAGAGTGTATACCACTCCACCATCAGCGACTTGCGGATATTAAATCATTCATAATTAATGGAAAAACACTTGAGCAGTTCTAACAAGATGATGGGTCCCACTGAGCATTCAACATGTTCCTGTGTACGCTGAAGGAAAATAAAATTAATTTAAATTTTAACTAATGGTGATTTAGTGCGTGTGTGTGTGTGTGTGAGAGAGACTTGTCTGGCTTCAGCTGGACGTGCTGCCGCCCTCCCGTCGCTCCGTCTTCTCGGGCTTGACAAACAATTTTTTTCCTTTTCTTAGTTTGGGCCTCAATGAGTGTGCCACATGCTAACTTTAGCTCTCCGAGGCTCACCTTCTGTTTGCCAAATGGCGGCTCTTTCCATAGTGTCTCCACGGCGACGCGTCCGCTCTGAACCCACACCCGCGCCGAGTCCCGACCCCCCTGCAGGGACAAATGACAACAACTTTGGGAAAACGTCTCATTTGACCTGCAGGGTTCTACTGTTGATAACAAAATGGTCCACAGTCAATGTCAGGGAAGATACACACCCACATAATCACACCTCGGGACGAGTTAACAGTCCAGGTTTTCACCCAGATTTGAACCCAGAACCTCTGGACTGTGAGCCAAACATGCTCCTCATGATACTGCATCTCACGTTAAACCCAAACAAATGACAACAAGTACCATGAGATGGTGGGGGGGGGGGAAATGCCGACCTTGAATAGCGAAGAGGCTTGTTGAGGGTAGAACATGGATGCGCTCAGGGCCATGAGGCCCAGTGGAAACGCCACACGCTTCACCTTTGACCCTGAAGACGAAACAAATACACGGTGTCAGGTTGTCTAACTCTCACTCCCCCAGACAAAGTAAGAGTGTAAACACGGCTTATCTTATCATGCTGAGTCATGAGTGCAGTGTTGTTGGTGTGCTTTTGTAGCACTGTGAGTTAGCTTGCTAGCATAGCCAAACACCAACAACAGCTTTCCTCTCATAAATATAGAGGACATAGTTTCAATGTTTTTATGTGTGTATATATACACCGCAGTGCTTAAACACCTACCCATCAAAAAGCCAAATTTGAGTATTTTCACTCCCTTTCCTCCTAAAGTCAGCAAAGGTCCAATTTTTGAGGCGATCCTGGGTGACACTTTAATATTAAATGTGAATGCTGTCCAACATTTAACATGACAAATTTTTATACAAGTTGGGACCTCACCACCGGCTCGGAAATTGTATTGGGAAACAGAAAAATAGTCTTGCTGAATGCTAACCAATCAGGAAGCTCACCTAAAGCTGTCGCTGTTGCCGGATGCTAATTGACGAGCAACAACCATTGTTGAACGAGTGTTTGGATAACTCGTAGGGGCGCCGCAGGTGTAGTTTCCATTTTACAGAGTGTGTTTACGTTTTGAAAAGAAGTATATTTGTGTGTGTGACAGAGGTCAGCTCATTTCTTATTACACATTCTTTGTGCGTAGCAGTTCACCTTTGGCCAAGTAGAGTCCCAGCAAGCCCGAGAAGCCCACCACCGCCACGCTGGGATACAGATCAGGGGGCGGAGTGCTCAACAACTGGTACATGTCTGAAAGATGACGCCACAAGCTTTGTGTTAACATTTTGATTCAGGAGTTTCTCTTGGACTTAAGGCTCGCGACGGACGCTTGTCACCTGTGACTACAGCGGTGGATGCGGTGATGGCGGGCTCGACCCTTTTGTACACTTCCTATAGGGAGTCAAACACACACGCATACTATTTGTATTTTAGAGAATGGGCATTTTGGCTGGGGCAGAGTTGGGTAGTGGCTTGGATTCTGTGTCTCACAGTCAAAAGGTTCTGGGTTCGTATGTTGCTTCCGGGGCTTCCTGTCTCTAGTTTGCATGTTACTCACCTCAACTTTGTCGGCCGCTGTCCGTCCGACTTTCTGCAAACAACACAGATGCTTCATGAATGCTAACGTACTACAAAGTGCCGAGCTGTACATTGCCCCAGAGCTGGATATAAAGGATATGGAATACATGCACAAAGTGCTCTACATAAGAGGTCAATATTGGTGGCGTGAGACGGCGTCTCAAGCACAACACCATACCTGGCATTGATCTGTATACGGTTCCGCCCATTTCCTCAGTGATGCCACGCTCTGTTCCATCTGGCCCACCGCCACCATTGGATCCACGCAGCTCTGATCCTCCTTGGGTCTGGTGTATAGAGATGGCAGCTAAAAACAAACAAACAAACAAGAAAAAACATTTTATTTATTTTTGAGTACAGTGCATCTGAAAGTATAAACACTTCAAATTTTTCACATTTTTATTGTTACAGTCTTATCCCAAAACAGAATAAACAAACAGAGTTTAGCTTATCAGCTATCTTAATGCCAATGCTAAGGGAAACCTTATAGACATAGTGGCATTATAATCCTGTAAGAATTTCAAACATACACAGTGCAGTAACACATGTAGACAGATGATTTGGCTATAACTTATGTAAATATATTCTTGATTTTCTGTGAATATTGACTAATTCAAATTACTGCTGAGGAGTTGCTGCATCACCTCTGGCTCCATGCATATTTGAGTTACACTGCCCCTTAGTGGCCAAGGTGTGCACGTCAGGAGAAGCAAAATGACCCTTGAATTAAAGCAATTAATGGAACAAAAATTAAATTATATCATGACTATATGTTTGTATAATGTTTTAAAGTGCTATATTTACACAATCAAATTGATCAAGGGTATGATGAATTTGGATTCATTTTCATCAATGTTTGTACTCAACTTTTTTTATTGACTGTAAAATCAGAATGGAAGAACGTTTTCCACCTCTGTCTATTTGTTTAGAGGCCAACACAGAATTAGTCTGCGGAGGTCACCTCGTCTATGCTCATGGCCGGCTGCGCGCTTCTCTTGGCGGCCTCGCAGGCGGCAGCGGTCGGCAGAAGCCACGAAGCTGCGGAGCACAGCGACACCTGCAAACCAGGTTCAAGACAAGTCGCATCTTATTTATAATAAAAGAAAGAAATAAAAGACGCATGACATGTGTCAAACACAACACGAGTGACGTCACAATGTAGGAAAGTTCCTATTCCGCATTTTCTACCTTTTCCAACGGCCCCTCCATAGGAGAAGGTCGAAAATGCGAGTTCGCCGGACGTTGCCTTCGAAAACACTCGCAATTATTTGCCGTTCAGTGCTGAAACTGACAACCGATACTGGCTACTAACGGTTAGCATCAATCTATTAGTTGGACTGAGTCAAGGGTTAGCACCTGGCTAATGTTAACAGTTATCTTGTGTAGCAGCACTTCCGCGAAGTGGAGAGTAACTTCGTGACTGCTATCACATACATGAGACAGAATACAGTTCCGACCCCAAAGTTAAATATGTCTTTACGAAAATGAAAAGGGGTTAGTTACCATATATGACATCTTTCCTTTCCGAACACTTGCGCTTTACGGCAAGTCGTAGGGATGCCGCGCATGCGCAGTACAACTTTAAGGCTGTGCTTTATAGTTTTTAAACGAGAACATTTTAAATAAAATCTGGCAGGCAGATTTCATCCAATATGAACATTTATTTCAGGAAAGAAGTTACAAACATTTCCAAAGAGGATTTGCCCAGATTACAAATATTTTAACCTGCCATCTCTTCCTGTTTCAGTGCTAGCAAGGTACTCTTACAGATGCAGCAATCAACTAAGTAATCAGCAACCAATCAATTAAATTAACGACTATTTAAATAATAATTTTTTAATTGAAAGTTTAACTTGTAATTAACATTATAGGAATTGTGGCCCCTCAACAGTAAGCATTCTCAATTTCCTGTAGTCCTTCACGAAAAGTGCCTTTATCGTGCTGAATCAAAATCAGACATTAGCATACGTTCGCTTTTACTTTGGAAAGCAAGGATCACATTTTTAACTATTCTGTGGACCAAACCCGTAACTAAGTCACAATTCGTTTGTGTTTTCATTTGCTGCACTGTCAATTTGAAATGTCAGATTTTTGACTAAGGGGATGAAAATGAGATTTTTTTTAAAAAAAATTCCAATTAATCAATTACAGATGTTTGAAAAATGTAATAGATCAATCGATAAAATAAATTGTGTGTGTGCGTGTTTATAAATACACAGTATAAATACTTTAGAAATACTGCATGTGGATTTTTTTTTTATCTACTTTTGTTTGCCTACTGACAGACTAAAGGATGCTGCGACCTGGCAACCTTATCACTTTTCATCACGTTTCTTCTTTGACAGCAACACCGGAGGAAGACGATGCGCACGCGCACACACGCACGCACCTTAAAGAAATCCCCTTGCAAACATTCATCAATTTGACACTTCTGTGGCCATTTAAAAAAAAAACAAATAAGCATGTGACAAGAACAAAACAACAAACAAAAAAAAAAACAGTAAAAAAAAGTGCATAGTCAAAAATAACAGTAGTGACAAGAATACTAGGGTGAAATGATGTGGAACCAATAACCTGAACCAAGTGAGGGCTGCCCTCATCTGAAAATATGAGATTGAGATTGAATGTGGAATGTGTGTCGATTTGTAAAATTCCGAATGTGAAAAGTGCTGCTCAAGCACACGAGTCCAACAACAGACACGGTGACACCTGCGATAGTGGCGTGATGACGGCGTGACAAAGAGGCCTGTACGCATGCAGGTTACAGGGACGTTTGCCATGATGACAACCCAGCCTGACACCAACACCAGCAGTTTGGAAGCTGTAAAAAATTGAAGTTGGTAGCGTTGACAACAGAAAAGAAAAAGAATAAAGAAGGGAAAAAAAGGACAAGGAGGAGGCATCTTGGTAACTATGTTTTTCAGTCTTGCCCCACCCCCCTTAAAAAAAAGACGTCTTCATAATAAATAATGCAACACATTACTGCATAGCTTGCGAAATAAATAACATTAAAACACAGCATCAGTATGTGCTGAGCCCTTTGCGCAAAAAAAAAACAAAACAAAAAAACACACAAAACTGGAGTGTTCGCTTCGACGCGACAAACGCTGACTGCTGATTGGCTGACGAGTCTACAACAAGAGCAACAGAAAATTGCGGTGAGCGGAAAGGTAAGACATGTCGCGGCACG
This sequence comes from Hippocampus kuda, assembly GCA_901007745.1. Lineage (NCBI taxonomy): Eukaryota > Metazoa > Chordata > Actinopteri > Syngnathiformes > Syngnathidae > Hippocampus > Hippocampus kuda. The sequence goes on along the minus strand of CAAKHF010025753.1, from coordinate 17,361 downwards.
AAAGAGACACGTATGGGGGTTCGGGGGGACGCACTGGAAGCCCAAAGCACATTTGGATTTTTATTAAATGTGACTTCAACTTCACTAAATGCGCATATTGTGTGTGTGTGTGTGGTGCTAATAGTGCACAGGAGGAGAGTATAAAAGTAGCTGCACTAGTTCAAACCTCATTCAGTGTGTCAGGTTATTGACTATTGATTCTATGTTACGCTTCGACAAGAATATGACAGATTACATTTCACTCACTCACATCTGTTGAGCTTCCAGTGCGTTGAACAGGAAAGCGAGCAGAGGCCAAACAGGTACAACCCAAACCCATTCTTTTTTTTTCCTCTCTCTCTTTCTGACATTTTCTAGGAAAACAAAATGTGAAAGTGTTTGGAACCCCAACAACAACACAGTGTGCTCAGCTGTCCATATACTAGTACACACTTTGCCCCCTCGTGAGGAAGACAATTCAACACACGGGGTGGAACGGCTGTGTCTCATTTGTGATGTTTCTTCCCTTCCTTCCTTCCACGACGATACTATGACCAAGCAGAACAAGTGCATGCTCCCCGAGAGCGAAACCGCACGAGCTGACACAACTAGTGCACAGTTTTGCCTCACTAGTAACATGTCGTCGTCCTCTTGGGATGCCACAGATGTCAAAAGAGTCGATGACTCTCAGGGAGGGGAATAAATGCGCAAAACAGATTCATGGAAAAGCGCTCGGAGCATTGATTCGAACAGCAGCAAGAATCGGCCAGCCGATTGATTAATCGGGTCGTTCTAGTAGTGCCCGAATTGTCTTACTGGTGAGGTGAAAAGAGCGCACGAGTAGACGGACGGCCCTTATAGAATCAATATTTCAAGCGACTTTCAATATCATGTGTCGCACAATCAGAGTGGAAGGCAGTCGTGAAAAAAAAAAACATAACTAGTGAGACTCATTTTAGTATATGGACAATTCAGCACACGAGTAGGATACGGAATAAATGCTCCCCTGGCATGTTAAAAAAAAAAAAAAAAAACAGGAAAAAGTGTGTCCAGTGCGTAGCAGACCTCAGCTGCAGCGTCTGACGTGCTCCAGCACGTACTCCGGGAAATGCAAGGTGCACACCTGCAGGCCGTCCAGTTTGCAAGGCATCCGGGGGTACTCGTCCTCCTTCCACTTGTTGTCGTCGGGGTCAAAGGTGAGGATGGAGTCGCTGTAGTGTCCGTTGTAACACAGGCCGCCCAGCACCATGATCTGGCGCTCCAGCACGGCCACCCCGTGGCCGCTGCGGCCGATGGGCATGGACGCCAGGATGGTCCACTCGTCGGCGTCCGGGTCGTAGACCTCGGTGGACGGGCAGCCCTGCGACTCGAAGGAGGCGCGCAGGATGACGCACACGCCGCCGAACACGTACAGCTTGCCGTTGTGGGAGATCATCTTGTGGAAGCAGCGGGCGTAGTTCATTTTAGATTTGTTCTCCCAGCAGCTGGCGTGGGAGCCGGGCAACGGCGCGCTGCGGCCCCCGCGCGTCCGGAAGGGGTCCGGCCCGGCCGAGCCCCCTCCCGCCGCCGCTCCTCCTCCCGCCGCCACCACTGCCGATTCCCGCCCCGGATCAAAGACGCACACCTGCTTGGAGGTGGACGAGGACGTGATGCCGCCCGTGATGTAGAGCTTCCCGCCCAGGACGGTGCCCTCGTGTCCGTACTTGTTGACGGGGTACGGGTCCACGAACTCCCAGCGGTCCTCGGTGATGTCGTAGCGCTCCGTGGAGTAGAAGGTTTCGTCTCGCGTGCGGCCTGCCACGGCGTAGATGAACTTTCCGATGACGCCGACTGCGAACTCCGACCTGCAAATCGCCAACGGGCAAGCGAGAAGACCGGAAAGAGCCATGACAATTACAGCGGCAATTTGGGCTGAACCGCCATTTTTTTTTAACCCCCTGAATATTGTAATTTGCGATTATTTTATTCCAACGGAAACAATAAACTAGCAGTAATCTCTATTTCAATACACAATTTCAGATGTAATATTCAATGTATGTTTTGGTCTTCTAGGTTAGGCTTAGGTTGAAATACAGGCAAAAAAACCCCCCAAAAACAACAAATGATTATGAAGAAGTTAACTCATTCAATCCCAGCCATTTTCACTGGATTTTGACTGATCTTGCAAGGCCCACAGAATATTTGGTTCTAATGCTATATCAACATGGAGCCTACCAAAATAAAATTTGGACTCTCTTCTTTCAGCAGAAAAAAAAAATATTTGTTCTTTTTCCATTCTTCAGCAATCGGCATTACAAAATGGCTAAGTTTAATGAAAATGGCGATTCCTGGGCAAAAAATGGAGAAAAAGAGCTTTTTGTAAACGCATGCATTTCAAGCACGTGAGGCACCACTGCCACCTACTGGTCACTTTTTTACATGATTTACAATGCAAACGGCTTATTCTCATTCACAGATTGCATCAGACCCTCCTCCTCTCTATGACACAAAAAAAAAAAAAGAAAAAAAAGACAGATGTACAAGTACGTCCTTGGTAGGCGGGGCCTAATTTAAAAAAAGACGTCCAAGTACGTCTTGTGGAATGAAAGAGTTAATTTACAAAACACTTACAAAACACCGCAACTTCGCAAAATTCGACCAAACGAGCGCAGTGTGAACGTAAGACACGACGCCCCAAGTCATATTACAATAATAATACAATCAAAGCTGTGACTGGAAAACTTTTCATGTTCCAGGAAACTATATGCAAATATGTGGACTGCACTTCTTAAGCATTGAACGTCAATAAAATTGTTTTGGTTGCAGAGAAATAGATTTTTTTTTTTGTGTGTGTGTACCTTTGTGGGGGATGCTTTTTATTGCCTAGAATTTTTTTTTTTTAGAGTAAAGCGCTCAAATTTGATCAGCTTTCCCTGACAACTTTCACGTGGCAATGCGAGCCCGAGCGCAGTTTGTTGTCAGTTTCCTGTCGAAGGTAGACGCATTTGAGACAACAAGTGCGAGCTCTGACCTGGGCACCGACATGTCCGCCATACGAAGCCACGAGTTCTGTCGGGGGTCGTAGCGGTAGACCTTGGACGACGCGTGAAACTCGCCGTCCGGCCCCAGCTCCTCCCCTCCCAGCAAGAAGGCAAAGTTATTGACGATGGCCAGGCAGTCGGGTCTCAGCGGCACCTGGGGGCCCTCCAGCTCCCACCACACCTGCGGGACCGAGCGGGTTACTGCATCGAGGTCGCCGTAACCGACTCAATGGTGTGGGCGGCGGCGTGGGGGCCACCTTGGGGCGCTGCAGCAGGAGGATCTTGCTGTTCACCATGCTGTGACCGATCATGCCCCGGAAAACGGCCGTCTGCGGGCGCTGCGAGCGGATGCGGTTGGCGCGCGTCTCGGCGAGAGGCTGCTGATTGACGTCGTGGAAGTAGCCCAGGGCCTGCTCCACCTCCTGGCGCAGCTGCCGGGAGTAGCGGTAGAACTCCGACGTCTTCACCTGTTCACAGGAATTGCAATGAACTCATTCAGTACCAGCCAATTCTGGACCAAGTCTGAAAAGACGTTTAAAAACGTCTTTGGGAGTGAATGAGTTCAGTTCATTTTTCAAAATTGTTCACTCCTCCCATAAAGTGTTTTAATAAGTTGTAGAGAGCATAAAAAACAAACATCAAGTCAGTATCATAGTTGCTGAATAAAATGATGTCACCTCCAGCCTCACCTTCTCAAAGATGTTTGCCGGCGTCATGAGGCAGAAGCGGACCGACTGAACGATGGTGTCCGTGTGTCTCCAGCGTCGCCGGTCGTGTCGCAGCCACGACTGGACCGCCTCGTACAGTTCGATTTCCGGGTAGCGGCTCAGGGCGTCGCTGTTCAGGTACGCCTGGGCGGGGGGCACATGGAAAAACAGATCTCACTGAATTAGCGCTTACAACTGCCACTTCGAATCTAACGTGTTACTACATCTAATGTAATAGGCTGATTCGCGTCACTCTTTGAAGACTGAATGTGCGACTTTGTAACGTGTACATACACTTTCCAAGTCATGTGAAATGTACTTCAATTATTTTTTTCAAGGTAACTGGCAGCACTGCTCTTTACGACTTAAAAGTGCATTAAAGACAATTCAGTGCACTCATGGGATATGTAAAATATCGCTCGGTGAAAATCTATTTGGTGCCGTCGTGGTCTAAACCTGCAGTTTCTCCAGGCTGAGGTAGGACAGAAAGTCGGCTCGGCTCATGAGCGGGACAAAGTTATCCAGGAGGAAGTTGTCCAGCTGCTCCTGGACACCCTCCACACCCACGCTGAAGTCCTCCAGGAGCCGCATGACTTCGGCGCAGTTCTCCAGGCAGATCTTGGCCAGCAGGAAGGAGCAGCAGAACTCCACCGCCTCCGTCAGCTGCACGTACATCGCCGCCTGCAGCCGGACGCGTGCAAAACGTCATGTTCGAGGAGCGTCTCTTCATGAAAAGGCACACGTTATAGAATCCCACAAAAAAAATGCAAATGCGGCACCTGTAGGATCTCCTGCACGGTGGGCATGCTGAGCTCCAATGAACCGTAGTACATGAAGCGAAGGATGTGCCCGAAGCCCGCCGCCGTCAGCCCCTTCAGGTGGATCTTGTCCTGGTCCCGCTCCCGCATGTCCGCTGTGAACATGACCCTGAAGTAGTCGCTCTGGGTGGCCAACAGCGCCTTGTGGGCCTAAAGGAGACATTGAGATAAACCCCTTGTCTTGCGACGGCATCAACAATTAAATCGACCCGAAAACCTGATCAGCTTGATAAGCACAACGTTAGCGTCACACACCTGGAAGTGATGCTCGTCGATCATCAGCGTGACGTCCAGCAGCAGACGCTCCTCGTACAGCGCCCGGAAGCCCGATGACACGCTCCCATCATGCACCTGGGATAGATACATCTCCACATCCGCCTCCGACATAACACACCTAATGACAGCGGGAAATATACATGAAAATACTCTTGAGTAAGTTAAATTGTTGCAGAAAATGGAGGGATGGAAGGATTTCTTTCCATACTCACCTCTGATTGGCCACGGGCATGTCAGAGATGAGTTGTCGCAGCCAATCAGAGGACGGTGCCCCAGTGTGTCTAGCTGGTGCTAATAAAGACCCTAAGTCAGCCTCAATCACCTGGGCGACAATGTAAAAGCACAAGAGAGAAAGCTAAAGATGTTTTCGAAGTTTGTAGATGAGGAAGGTGGCGGCTGACGTGTTTTGCACTCACAGCCTTCGATGTATGGGATCAAAGCGGCCGCTGGCATTTCCCATGTTTGTGTTTCCAGCCCTTTTGGAAAGACATTAAATACGTGAGTCAAGTGACCATGCAATGATGCCCACTTCATTTTTATGAACTGCATAAATAATGTTCTGCATTTATTTTCTTTTTTTTCTAAGAGCGCTGCATGTACCCTAATGTGTACCCATCTGACTCAATCTGCTGATATGCAAAATGGAAAAAAAATACTGCTCCAGTGATTACGAAATGCAATTTCTTCAGAAATTGAACGGGGAATGTGAGACTTTGAAGAATTGTAGATGGACGTGGTAAAATCTCTGTTTTAAAATGTTCGTCAGTTTTAAAATTTGGGGATTGTAATAAATAACCAAGATGTCCCGAATCAGCATTTTGAAGTTGCTACATTGAAATTGAGATTTAAATACTGGAATATTACCCATCTAGTGTAGAGTTAAACCTCCAGAGTTGCAATGTTTCGACATTGTGCCCAAACAAAGGCTACGTTGACAGCACCACCGCTGTGATTTCAAAGCTGGCCAGTTCGCCCCATGCTAACATGAACCACTGAGGCGTCTAACGAACGCTACTTAACGTCTCCAACTTTCGTGACGATGTTTGCTGGTGTCGGGAGTGCCGGCGCTCCGAATGGGCTGGACCGGGACTAACAACTTTAGCTAAGCGGGTAAAGGAAGCGTCTCACCTCGGCGCTGAGAATAACACATGAGCCGTCTTTGTTTTGGACATGGAGCGATGCCGTTAGTTCCGGGATGAGAGAAGACGACTGCAGCTACCTGCTGCCATGGTGTCAGCCCTCAGCCAGAGCCCCAGAGCCCCGGTTCGGCTCAACAGCAGACAGCTAGCAAACCAAATCGATCCTTGGTCTTTGTGGACGCCATCTTCTAGCCTTGCGTCACGTCCCGTTTGAGCGGAAATGGGTTGAGGACAGTTGGCAAAACAAAAGTACAATAAAAAAAGAAAAAAATTCATTTGGGTTATTTGTTTGAACATTGTAACATAAGTCACAAATTCTTTATATTTGATCCTTTAATTTTCCAGAGTTACAGCCACATCCCAACTTAAAATCAAATCTCCGCGACTACAAGTGGTATAACAGGACTACAGGACCCTCGTTGTTTTATGTCATTAATCCACGACGGACCCAACACGCGAGGAACGATTCGTACTCCTCTGAGCAGAGGCGACAAGAAAAAAAACCTTTGTCGATATTGTTTTAATGGCTCAAGTGGACTCCGTTATTACACAGATATAAAGAGTTTTGGTTGATTGTTTCGTGGACTCACCCTTTTATTTAAGTTAATTGATCGTAACTGCAAGTTGCATCAGCCATAGTGAAAGGACCCCGTTGCGTTCTTATTCAGGTGAAGTCACTTTAAGTTATTATTATTTACTACAAACACATACAGTAATACTCCTGTATTCGAAAACAATCTAAAGTAGGATAGATAACACATTATAGCAGGGGGAATTAATTTATTTGAAAGATTCCTTGCAGGCATTTTCCTCGGTTACCTCCCTCCACCCCCTCCTTTTTCATTCAAGATGGCGGGCGACGAGTCAGGTACAACGCTGGGTCAGCCTCATTTGGCCAAACAAGACCTCAATACTCTGGTAATTGCACATCAAATACTGTTGACACCTTCTCGAGTTCGTGTCCAAGACCTTAGACGTTTTTGTCAAAGATTAGGTGCAATACAAGTCTTGTTTGTTGCCCGCTAAGCTACTGCTTTTGCCTCTGGCACCACCCGGCACACGACGGCAGGCTAGTCGATGTTAGCTGCTGGGTTCCAAACAAAGATTGAACCTGATTTTAATGTCACTTTATTTTGTCCTCTGTTTATAACTAATATGACTGTACTAATAAGATTATAAATAAACAAACAGTATTTGCGTCTGTTTTTAACTGTTATGTGCATTTGACGACTGCAGGATGTATCCAAGCTGACGACGCTGTCCCCCGAGATCATCAGCAGACAGGCCACCATCAACATTGGTACAGCTGTCCGATGAACTGCGCTGAAATATGCGCAGCGCTATTGAACGCGACGAACCAAGTTCTCTTGTTTTGACTCCCAGGCACCATCGGCCATGTGGCGCACGGAAAGTCCACGGTGGTGAAGGCGATCTCGGGCGTTCACACCGTCCGCTTCAAAAACGAGCTGGAGAGGAACATCACCATCAAGCTCGGCTATGCTAACGCGAAGGTATGTTCGATGCCCTGATACGGCGCCGAACGCGGATGCTAACTTCCACCGTGTTGTCGCATTAGATCTACATGCTGGATGACCCCAGCTGCCCTCGGCCCGAGTGCTACCGCTCATGCGGGAGCAGTACCCCCGATGAGTTCCCCACAGACATCCCCGGCACCAAAGGCGACTTTAAACTTGTCAGGTGAGTCGGACTTGGCTGCAGGAAGTTTTCTTCTGACCACTCAGAGGATGGAAAAATGTTGTCATTGATGAGGATGAATTTGAAATGAGATTGGTTAAAGAAACAGTCCCATTGCTAAAATAGCAACTTGCATGGGTCAGCACTGCTGCTTGGGCAAATTAGGTTGGCATGGCAACACAGAGGCTGAAATCTCATTGAACAAAAAAAAAAAGTTTTGAAACATATACAACGAAATAAATTAATACAATCTCATGGAATACGTATCAGAACTTGAGTTGTTAAATGTAGCTCAGTGGATATGACAGTAATTGGTCTCTCGTAGACACGTGTCCTTTGTGGACTGTCCCGGTCACGACATTTTGATGGCGACCATGTTGAACGGCGCCGCTGTCATGGACGCCGCCCTCCTCCTCATCGGTGAGTCGTCTCGCCCGGGCTGCCCTCAACGCCGGCGGTGTGACTCGCGACTAACGTTTCGGTCCTTCCAGCGGGCAACGAGTCTTGTCCGCAGCCGCAGACGTCAGAGCATCTGGCCGCCATCGAAATCATGAAGCTGAAGCACATCCTCATCCTGCAGAACAAGATCGACCTAGTGAAGGAGAGCCAGGCCAAAGAGCAGTATGAGCAGATACTGACGTTCGTGCAGGGTGAGCGCCAGCGCTGACGAAAATCCAACATCAGGCACCCCCCCCCTTCCCCCCCAAAAAAAGCTTCAAGCTGTTCAGTCCCACTCATAGCCCAAAGTTTATTTATAAGAATGTACAATGACGACACATCTCTTCTGATTGACAGGCACGGTGGCCGAAGGCGCGCCCATCATTCCCATCTCTGCTCAACTCAAGTACAACATCGAGGTGGTGTGCGAGTACATCGTCAAGAAGATCCCCGTCCCTGTGCGAGATTTCTCCTCAGAGCCCAGACTCATCGGTAAGAAAGGCGTGGAAGAGTTGGATGATTCATCAAATTCATTTGTGTGAATTATTTCGAAGCCTCCACGGCTTACAGTATATTAATAACATGGCTGTGATGAGGTTTACAAAAGCATAATCACTGTAGACAACGTAGCCGTCAGGTTGCTATGTTTAGTGACTTTCCTGATTTCTGTCCTAACTGCTTTTCAAAAGTGACTCGCAACTTGATTTCCTGCTAAGAAAGAATTTCTTTGTTGTCTTTGTCTTTTTACATAAAAATAAAAATGTAATTCATGCTTTCCAGCCTTTCCCCCAAAAAAGAAAAAAAATTCTAGAGACACTCGCATGCATGTATTCTTTATCTTCTGCAAAAAAAAAATCCCCCAAAAAACAATAGAAATGTGACGTGGCTCTCATCTAAATGAAATTTACAGTACACCTTTGTGGCACGCACATAAGAATGAGCACCACAACGTGCAACGAAAGAGAAAATGTGACCAAAACTAATTGTAGTCATCTAATTACTAAATGTTTCCCTATAAACTATAATATAAATATTAGTTCTCCTTTAACCCCTCAGTGACTCATTGATTGTTCTCCTCTCATAGTCATCAGATCATTTGACGTCAACAAACCTGGCTGTGAAGTGGATGACCTGAAAGGCGGCGTGGCGGGCGGGAGTATCCTCAAGGGCGTCCTCAAGGTGAGACACTCCTGAGGCCAACGAAAAAGTCTCTCGTGATGCGAAGCGAGCGTTAACAATCCTCGCCGTCTGTAGGTGGGCCAGGAGATCGAGGTGCGGCCGGGAATCGTGTCCAAGGACCACGAAGGGAAGCTGATGTGCAAGCCCATCTTCTCCAAGATTGTCTCGCTGTTCGCCGAACACAACGACCTTCAGTACGCCGCGCCCGGAGGACTCATCGGTACGGACGTCCACATTCATGGTTCGGTGTCGATGATGAAGTCAACTGTTTGCCGATTTGTATATCTGTCCGGTTGGTGCAGGCGTGGGGACCAAAATTGACCCGACGCTGTGCCGAGCCGACCGCATGGTGGGTCAGGTGCTGGGCGCCGTCGGGGAGCTACCGGAGATCTTCACCGAGCTGGAGATCTCGTACTTCCTACTCAGGAGGCTGCTGGGCGTGCGCACGGAGGGAGACAAGAAGGCCGCCAAGGTGAGTGCCGCGGTCACAAGTCGTCAGCGCGAGGTCACGTCAATCGCCTGCCACTGTTTGAAAATCGCCATCATCGATGCTAATTGTTAGCATGTCAATGGCGTCCTGGGTTATTAGCATGATGCTAAAGCGGACTTTCCAAAAACGCCCTCGCAGGTCCAGAAGCTGTCGAAGAACGAAGTGCTTATGGTGAACATCGGCTCGCTGTCGACAGGCGGCCGCGTTAGTGCCGTCAAAGCCGATCTGGCTAAGATCGTCCTCACCAACCCCGTATGCACCGAAGTAGGAGAGAAGATCGCCCTGAGTCGACGTGTGGAGAAACATTGGCGGTGAGGAATTTAAGCCACCCCGTTTATTCCATGTACTAAGATAATTCAGTACACGAGTAGCCCGACTACTCCAGTAGTCAGGCAAAAATGTGCGCTACTAGGACTTAAAATGACTTCCATGCACGTCCTCGTACGGTTACCTGATTGTCTCATCTCCTTTTCCACCTCGCAGTCTGATTGGCTGGGGGCAGATCAGGAGGGGCGTGACCATCACACCCACAGTGGATGATGACTGAGAGGAGAAGGCGGGCCATTACCGTCGCAAAGTTGTCATCAAGATACCGCAAATGTTTTCCTCTTCATTATTTTCCCGCCAAGAGGGACAGCTGGGAATGACGCCAACACACCTGGGACTAGCGTGAACATCTGCTGCTGACTGCGCTTCAATGCAGCTCCCGTTTTCTTTCTCTTATTCAATAAACGACGTTTGGAATTAAAGTAACTTTTTGTTGCATCTCATTGAAGAAGGCAAACGGCACATAAGTCTGCGTCAGTGGCTTCATATAACACAAATTGAAACTATAGGTTGAATTTTACATATCAGACCAGCTGTTCACATTTGTAATAATAAATCCTGATTGAAAACAATATTACAGGCATATTCTTTATCCTTTACAAAAAATGATTATTACAGCATCTAATTGAATCACAGTAGTAGCGGCATAACTGGATTATACCGCCCCCCAGTGGCCAGGACAGACACCAGAATTGGCAGCATTAAATCGTTTATGTATTGTACTGTTTCTCATAATTACAATATTATTCTGTGCTAGTTTTCCTTACTAAAAACTCACTTACCCCATATTTATAAAAATTGACTTTTAGTGGGAAGAGAAACTTCACAATCTGAATTAAGAGAACATAGGGGAAAATGGCACTGAAGCTTTGATATATTTTTTTAATTGAATAAAGTATGAAGAAAACTGCTGTCAAAGCAAAAGTGACCATTCGAAACTAAATCACGCTACTCTGTCCTTTTAGGTCAACCAAAATCACGGAATTAGGAAGAACACAAAATGTATAGTTGTGTTTTAGAATAAACCACAAAAAAACATATCCACGATGTTGAATTTAAGTTTCTCATGCTGCATGGGAACGATCATGCTGTGCATGTTCTGTGCTTCCACACAGCGTTGGTTTGCTGCGGTTGTATAAAGTTTCCATACAACTGCTTACACCTTTAAACCGGGGTGTTCAACATGGTTGGGGTCAAACTGACCCAGGAACATATTTGCTGCTCCTGAAAAATTAACAAAACAGTTGTGTCAAATCCTATTGCACTTTCTAAATTCACCCACGGCATGTTTAACCCCAAGACATGGTGACATTTGGAGCTGAGAACATTATTGCTGCTGCTGAATAAAAAGTAACGTGCTAGGAAAAATATTCTGAAATAATTGAGATTTTCAAATGGGTCAATTTGGCCTGAACTATGTTTGACATGCCAGTTATGGTAAAACTGCCCTGTGTTGAAAATTGACGCTATGGTACTGTATTACGAAATAAGTTTGGATCTCAGAAGCAGCAGCAATAATGGCTGTGGGTTAATTTGACCCAGGGCATGTTGAATCCTATGATTATAGTTAAACTGAACCGCATTTGAAAGCCTGATCGTAAAATACAGAAAAACAAATATTATTGCTGCTCATTTAAGCTACATTTTCAAATGGGTCAATTCGATTATGATTGGTGTGTTAAAACATGCTCCGGGTCAAGTTGACCCAGGGCGTGATTACCACACCAGTTATGCTCAACTAGGAACAGAAAGGTCAGAAAAAAGGTCATGAACCAACAATGCCTTGTCCTGATTCTAAGCAGTCTTCTACATCACGAGGCTTGTGTTTGAACATTTTCAAGCATGACTGATTGACAGATCAATGGCGTGACAGTGCAAACGTGGAGGTGGAGTCTTTTTTTTTTTTTTTTGACAGGGGGGCGAAGGAGTGCTTTTCACCGCTACAACAGCGCTTCCCCGTCGTCGTCAGAGGTGTCGTCAATGGGCACAGCACGTGTGTTGCTGGCGCGGATGCTGCTGATGTGAGCGGAGGCCAGCAGGCCGGCGACGCCCGCCAGGCTCACGCCGGTGCCGTCTAGGTTCAACTGAGTCAAACGCATGCGCGCCAGAAACTTCACACCTGAATTGGGGTTGGGTGGGGAGGAAAATATGATATAGCGTATATGGTGTGTTGGAAAGTGTGTGGATGGGCTTACTCTTATCCGTGATTCTGGTACGGCTGAGATTACACTTGACCAGCTGAGGGCAGTGGATAAGACCTCGCCGCACGACATTGTCACCCACGTGAGTGCTGGCCAAGCCCAACACCTGCAAAACAACAACAACAACAAAATAATTCAAACTCATTCAGTACCAGCCAATTCTGGACCAAGTCTTAAAAGACGTTTAAAAACGTCTTTGGGAGTGAACGAGTTAATGCACATTTTTATGGAAACGTTTTTTTTTGTAAATAAAATGGAAGGACTAAAGAATGCAAAGAGGACCTGGAGGTGTGGCAGGCAGGTAATGAGCGCCGCCGCTCCTCGGCTGCTGACCGCCGTCCTGTTCAAGCACAGGTCCTGCAGCTCCAGCAGGGGGCGCAAGAAGGTGAGCCCGGTGTCTGTCACTTGAGTGTTGCTCAGAGACAACTTCTTCAACCTTTAGGGGACACGATGGAACAAAAAGGGGAAACGGTGGGAAATAAAAGGACATGATGCAAGTAATGGACATTATGGGATGCCATTGGATGAAATAGAACACAATGGGGCATGATGAGACACAATGGGAACATTACGTGACTAAATAGTGGACATATGCATGTACCTGGTCATACTACACAGGTGCTGAACTCCCTGGTCTGTGACTTGTGTGTAATCCGTCAAGTCGAGCTCCGTCAGTAGCCACAGCTGCGAAAGGAACGCCAGTCCGCTATCCGTGACTGAGTGACGTCCCGGGAGTGTCAGGTGAGTCAAAGGCAGACCTGCGGAGAAGCCAAAATGCGTTCGGCGACGCGACGCTAAATCATTTAGACCGGAAAACGGTCGCTGTCGCTAACCCGAGACAATGTGCAAGGCGCGGTCGCCGTCCAACACGCGTATGCCCGCAAGGCTGAGGGACGAGAGGGACGGGTGGGCGCCCAGCTGCGCTAGCGAGACCTCCGTCACGTTCGTGCCGTCAAGGTTGAGTGTCTGCAGGCCCGGCAGCTCGGACAGTGCGGACACATCAGACACCTGGACGCAGGATGACATCACAACAGTGAAGGAAGAGACGCAAACAAACATGGCGGCATCAGTGATTTTTAGGTTTCTTGGATTTAAATCAACCCAGCATCAATTATACTTTTCATTAGCATTTTGCATTGTGTATTAGCATTAAGCTAGTAATAATTACACCAAAAAAAAAAAAATTTGTAAATGGGATCGACCTTGGTCTGCTTGATGCTGAGCATCCGCAGCTGCGGCACGCCTGCGGGCAGCGCGGCCAGCGTGGCCTCGCCAATCGCCGTCTGGTTGAGGCTGAGCTGCGAGAGGCACGGCGGCGCTGAGCGCAGGTACAGCGTCACTCCCGCGTCCGTCACTTTGGTCTGGTCCAGTGAGAGGAAGGACAGGTTTTTGAGACCTGGAAAGAAAAACACATTATGCATACTATCCGGGGGCATTACGTAACCTATTAATCCCATCTGGGGTGCGTGACGGAAGACGATTGTAACCTGTGATGTACTGCAGACAAGAGTCGGTCAGTTTGCTACAGGAGGCCAAGTTGAGGTACTGCAGTTTAACCAGACTGGAGAGAATTGACAGGCCAGAATCTTGATGAAAATTGAAATATGGAAAGTTAATTCAGTCTCGAAGAAATCCATTTAACTCATTCAGTACCAGCCAATTCTAGACCAAGTCTGAAAAGACGTTAAAAAACGTCTTTGGGAGTGAATGAGTTAAATGACATCAGATGAACTTTGAAGCAATGCGGAGTTTGTTTTTGTACCCGTGATGAGCGGCGAGTTGACCAGGCTGAGGTGCTTGAGCGCGGTGAAGGCACGCAGCTGGCGCAGAAGCTCGTTGGTGGAGTACGGATAGCAGTTGAGGACAAACTTCTGCAGCGGGCAGCCGAAGAACAGCTCGAGGTTGCGTGGGCGCAGCAGACGCTCCTGGGCCATGTGGCTCAGCAGAAGCTCCGCCAGCTCGGGCGTCAGGCCGGCCAGGCTGCTGCTGTACTGCATACTGGGAGCTGAAGTGCGCGTGAACACACACACGCATACACACAGATACATCAACACTATGTAAGTCTGATCAGTCAACAATATGTTGAGCGTGCCAAGGCGCTTACCCGTCATCAGGTGAACGGTAGCGCGCGTGGCCAAGGCACAGAGCGAGGAGACACTTGGGGTCTTGAAAGACCTCTTGGCGGGAAGCGGCTGTCCCTGCGCGGCCTGCCCGGCGTCTTGGCGCCTCGCCACCCGCAGCAGACGCTCCACGGCGGCCTGACCGGCGGCTCCGTGCGCCCCTCGCCCCTCGGCGTCATCCGGCTCGGGCGCCAGTTCGTCCGCCGGGGCCTCCCTGAGTCGATTGCCCTGCTCGGGCCAGCGATGCCTGGACACGAAACCGCCGCGGTTCCTGTTCTCCGGGAAGAATGGCAGCTGCGGCATACCTGCCAAAACACACGCACGCACGCACACCTCAAATGATTCTTACGCTTATCTACTTCTGCGTTTCTACCCGTGGAATCATTTGAACAAGTAGCACCCAAGTGATCAAGTGGAAAGCATGGAAAAAAAAAAATGCCAGCGGAGTTTGCGCAGCCCCGCCCACGTAAACATTAGCAGTTTCGTCGCTAATAGCTAGCCGGCAGCCACCGGATGAAAGCTGCAATCAATCAATCAATTGTGTCCCATTTACAAGTAGCAATGATGCTAACGCCCTATGTAGGATTGGAACTTCAAAAATGATGATGTACAATAATGAATGTGTATATAACAACATACCACACACACACGTGTGTGTGTGTGTGTGTGTGTGTGTGTGTGTGTGTGTGTGTGTGTGTGTGTTACTCCACTGTGAAATGTGCGCAGTACCGTTCGGGAAATGTGGAGCTACTCCCTCTTCTCCTCCTTCTTCTTCATCATCATCCTCCTCCTCCTCCTCCTCTTTTTCTGCCTGGTCGATTTGGACGTCAGCAGCTTCCTCGGGATTGCCAGCAACCAACTTTTGGCCTCGCCCTGGGTAATAAAAAAAATAAAAATGTTCATTGCGTTATTGTTAGAGGACGCATTGTTGTACACACAAATAATACTTGTGATAATCAATATTTTATTGCGGATTTACGTGGGTTGGAGAAAGGAAGCATTTTTTTGAGGTGTGGCCTTTAATTTCAGATAGCTGATAACTGTTTTCAAGGGAGGTTCAAGACCGATGAAAGTTTCCTAGGGTGGCGGGGGCACATTTGTTTCAAGAAGATGACTAATTGAGGTAGGATAACAAAGTAGGAGTATGTTAGCACAAGCTAACATACTCATGAATCTTATCCAAAATTCCAACTAGGGGTCAAAGGTCAAAAACTTGCCCCAAAAGTGAGAGGGTCCATGCAGAGGAGCACTTCCGGCGATACCCGCGAGACTGGCAGCCTCTTCCCACACGTGATTGGGAAGCAGAGAGGGTATGCCAAGGTCCGGCCTTCCCGCCCTCTCCTGGACGGCGAGGGCCTGAGGAGCGGGACACACCTGCCGGTCGCACTCAACCGGCGGCGGCTGGGCGGGACCGGCCGGATCCTGGGGGGTTTCCGGGGGGGTTGTCTGAATGCAAAGGGCGGCGTTGGGCGTGAGGCCGAGGGAGCGCAGCGAGCAGGATAGCTCGGCCTCCCCAAAGCGTTTGCGTGGGAATCCCTGGAGGAGAGAGAAGGCGGGGAGGGAGGGGTGACATCCGGTGATGTGCTCCACGACGCTGCGCAGTGGCGCGTCAGCCGGAAAGCGTTCACGCATGGACTCACCGGACGGCAGCCGGATCTGCAGCGAGGCCACAGACGACACAACATAAAGCGGGCATCCCGCAATCAAAACGACTGCGGCGCCTTTACAACCTCACCATGAGGATACAGTTGTTATCCGCGTTACTCTGAACCTTCGCTCCCTGAGCGTGCCCTTGATTGCCATTGGACGGCGATGCCGCCCCCGCCACAGCGCCTAACTGGCTGTTTTTCTTCTCCTGTAAGCTTCTCCGATCATCAGCGATGCGCTTGAGCACCAACTCTCTCTCCTAAGATAAGATAAGATAATCCTTTATTTGTCCCACACTGGGGAAATTTACAGCCTTCAGCAGCAAGATTGTAGGTGGAAAGAAGAGAAAGTTTAAGAGAAAAGAAAACACAGTTCAATTAAGTGCAATATAAATACAAATATGGATAAGGTCAATAAGTTCAATTAAGTGCAATATAAATACAAATATGGATAAGGTCAATAAGTTCAATTAAGTGCAATATAAATACAAATATGGATAAGGTCAATAAGTTCAATTAAGTGCAATATAAATACAATATGGATAAGGTCAATAAGTTCAATTAAGTGCAATATAATACAATAGTCCCCGTACTATTCACATTCACATTTGTTGTCATATCATGTCATGTTGTTATTTATTCATTTTTTATTCAGCAGCCTGACAGCAGTCGGTAGGAACGAGCGGCGGTATCTCTCCGCATGATGATCTTCCTGGAATGAAGATGATTATTCCTCAATGAATAAAACTGCTTTTTTTTTGGGGGGGGAGGGACGACTTTTGATGATTACAATGGGTGTGGGATACGAATACTTTTAATATTGATTTAAATTTACAACAGAGAGAAGAATCCGGAAAAAATGGCTGATTTATTCATTTTTAAAAAATTGTTTGAATAATTATTTAAATTTACAGCAGAAAGAAGCATGCGGAAAAAATGGCCAATTTTTTTTTTTTTTTTTTGGGCTTGAATGTCATTTTCTTTGACATACATTGTAATGTGTTAATGTAGAGAAAAAAATATATCGGCCGATTTTTGGCCATTTGAAAAGGGCCAATATTGACCAATGAAAACCTTAAACAAGTTTGCGATTTTTGGAAATTTATATCTCAATTTATAAGTTAAAAAAAATAAAGAGGAGGAAAAAAATTACATGTTCTTAAATATTCCCATCTTTTGCTTCTTTACAGTACAATACATGCTGATTTATATAGCGCTTTCACAACAGTGGCAGCTGTAACAAAGCACTTAACAAAACAGTTAACATAAAGTAAAATAATAAACACAACACATAACATAAAACACGGACAGTCGTGCAGTCCTAAC
>CAAKHF010025749.1:65923-81231 GCA_901007745.1 Hippocampus kuda | reverse complement strand
ACTTTTTTTTCCTCCATTTTTCCAGGACTGTTAGCCTGACAGCAGGGAGGGGTGTGGTTTCAGCGCAATCAGCAGACACACCCACAATTTATGAGAGTGGAGACAGTTGATTGATTTTTCAGATTTTTAAAGCCTCTCTTGATATGTGTAAACACGATTTTTTTTTTTGTAATCACTCAAATTTGGCAAGGTTGTTGTTAAATTTCCTTGACATGTGGTACCTATTTTCACTTCACAGGGAATTTAAAAATCGGCTTTATTAGTCCCCATGAAGAGGAAATTCCCCAACAACATGTTTTTGCATTTCATTATCCTGACATATCCACTACAAACAAAGCAATTTATAAGATAAATGGAAAAAAATAAATAAATCAGACGACAGGACTATAAAGGAAACCATGCATGGCGGTTGTGTTGAAAAATTTACACTGTCCTTATGTGCACCGCGGACAACGCGCCGTATCGCATTCTGCCTCCGAGCGCATCGCGGGTCCACATCAAAGTCAAAAAATCGGAGGCCGGTCCTCGCCGCTTCCTACAGCTTCCCCGAAGTTGTGCAATCACCGAGAGATAAACAAGGAGAAAAAGAAGAAGGGAGGAGGAAGAGGAGGAAAAGGAGGAGGTGGTGCTTCCTGGGTGACCCTTTCTCGTAACAGTTCAACGTCCCTGTGCGTGCCTTTAATTGGACCCAGTGGCAGCTAGCATTTGGTTTTCATCAACGCCACCTCTCAGCTGCTCCACACACACACACACACACACACACACACACACACACACACACACACACACACACACACACACACACACACACACACACACACACACACACACACACACACACACACACACACACACACACACACACACACACACACGCATTATCAAAGGCTCTGATCACAACACATCAAGAGTTCACAACCTTGCACTGCGCTCCAGTTCACTCCTGCCAGTGTTTGTAACAAACTTGGACTATTCCCCTCCCCCCCAATCTTTTTTCCCCTTGCTACATAGAGACGTGGGGGGTGTACACACACACGCGCATCATGCACACACTGTACACACGCACGCACTCGCACACAAAGCTGCGAGTTTCAGTATCTCACGAGTTCACACTCTGGTTTCTGACTCGTCTATTTCCCTCATTCACAGGGGCACTGAGTGCAAACACCAGCTATGTGAACCACTGCAGTGACGCCCGATGGACTGTATGTTTTCATGCGATTTATCTTTAGCGCACTCGTTGGATGAATTTTGACAGTTTGAATTAATTACCGTGCGCCTTCAATATAGCACGTTGGGGCGGTCAAAAATTTTCAGTGAGTCGCACGAATAGTAGTTGTTCTTCGCAGAGGATGAAGAATCTATGACTACTGTTACCTTATCTGTTGACATATGTTGGTCCACAGGTTGGTTTTTAAAATGCGTTGCTTCAAGAGTTATTACACCGCAACAGATGATGTCCATTAGCCCGTCAATGGACAGGCATGGAGCTAAGCATTAAGCTAGCTGCAGCAGCCCAAAGGCAAAGTTGTTTGAAATACGCATAATATAGTAATGAACTTAAAATTAAACTTCAAATTAGAGTAAATTGTGAGCTATCTGGCAATCTGAAACCTCTTTTTAAAATAATTTTTCATATTGTTCTGACAAACTGCTACTTTTTGGGCAGTGAACTGAGCACACTTCACTGCATTTCGAAGCACCGATGAATATGGACTATATCGCCGAATTATGAGATCACTCCTGGCTCAATAGTGCAATAATATTGTTTGGCAAATTACAATGTGATTCCTGGTAATTAATGGCCGGCAGATTAAAAAAAAAAGGCCAGCTACGCATCTTGACAAAGTTTCAACAAGGTAAAAATGGACCGACCTGGATGTCAGCGGTTCAGCATGGCTGCGTGTTGAGGATGTGACAGCGGGAGGGCTGGTTCAACACCGACAGCGTTTGCGCTGTGGCTCGAGGGCCCGGAAACAATAAAGCCGATGGAGGACAGTGTGAATAATTGAAGGGGGAAGGGATTGGGTGGCTGCTCATGTGAACAGCGCACTGGCACGCAGCAGGTATCAGCGGAAGCCTTCGAAAAGAGAAATTTTATCCCGTCGTATCCTGATGATTTTTTTTTTTTTTTTCCTCCCGTTGAATGGAGCGAACGCTCAGCTGGAGAGGACTCGTGAAAGGTGGGAGTGGAAAGACAATGTGACACCGTCACGCCTGATAAGACGCTTCAACAACAAGAAGGCACCTGCGGATGACGTTGCCAGCGAGTTGGATCTGTAACAATTGTGTGGTCTACCGGTTGCTACCATTCCCGTTGTGTCTCATTTGCGTGGCTTTTTTAACTTCCTGCTTCTACAGCAACCCCTTTAGATGACAAATGGGTAAAACAATTGCTTGATCGACGGGTTGCTGCCAATCTATTTTGTCTCCAGTGCTTCACTTTGTTACGTCTTACTTGAACCGCTACCCATTTAGGCAACAAACAAGTTGGGCCTAAAACAATTTTGCCCTCGACCAGTTGCTCCCAATCTGTTCTGTCTGTTACATCACTTTGGCTTCCCGCTTCTACCCGCTTAGGCGACAACTAAATTGGGCCTGAAACAATTGCGCCCTACTGGCTGCTCCCAAGACATTCTGTCTCCATTGCTTTCCTTTCCTTCCTTTACTTGTTGATCCTGAAAGAACGATGCTCTCTATTCGGTGCTGCCAATCCACAATGCCTCCCTCAACTTGTCTTAACTTCCTGCTTTCACAGCAAACCACACATGCGGCAAACTAGCCGGGCCTGAACCAATTTCCCCCTCTACTGATTGATGCCAATTCTCATTGCTTCGCGTTATTACCTTCCTGTTGGGGCTTAACCAATTGCTTTTGCCAGTTGCTGCCAAACCATTCACATGAGTTCAATTTGTTAACTTCCGCCTCTCTATTTAGGCAACAAACTTGTTCGGACCGGAAAAAAAAAAAAACTGCTGTTGACCCTTTGGAGCCAATCCAACTCGTCACCTTCGATTTACTCTGCTGTCTCAACGGGCAGCTCTAGCGCCAGGAAGTTGGCAAACTTATACGACCTGAAATAACAGCGTCCTCTACTTGTTCCTAAGAACCCGCGATGCCTTCATTGCCTCACTCAGTTCACTTCCTGCTTCCACAGCAGCCCATCGAGGCGCCTCGACAAACTGAACTAATGTATCATCTCTTGTGTTTACTGTTTATCTGTCTGCAGCTGCTTCCGCGCCGCCAAATGAGAAGCTCCGGTTGTACTTCCACCTCGTAGCGAGCCATCCAAACATGACGTGTGTAGCCCCTCTTGCGCCCGCTTTCACGCGAGGGAAACGAGCTGAACCGAGCCTCCGTTTTGAAGACGCCTGCAGAGATGTAATTAAAGCTCAGCTGATCTCCAGTATGAGGAGGATCCAGCTCAAGAGTCTTCCTTTGAATCTTGCTCCTTAGTGGGATTAAGTTGCCAGTTGCTGGCGCGGAGACGGCGCAAAGTGTGAAACCAGACCCCGCGGATCTCCTAACAGACCTCGAGGCCTTACACCTGAGAAGAGTGGGGCGAAAGCTGAGAGGACCCCTCGGCTGACGGCGGATTGCCAGAGTCTGCGCTAATTACCCCGCCATTGTTCTGAGGACGGCGAGGCACGGAATCCGTAGAAACAAGTGCAGCTGCGCTGCTTCTTCTTGACTTATTGCCGGCTCCCGTTGGCCCGGCCGATGATACGGGTGGTCCACCGAGACACCTGGGAGGCTTTAAGGTCTGTCGGCGGACAACATTCCCTGATTACTACGCCGCCCTTTGATCGCACGTCGGGGGGGTCGTAAATCAAGAAGACGCGGTACAAACTGGCTGAGCTAGTGCTTTTAAACTCTTTTTTTTAAAAAAAGTTTTCTTTGTTTATTATTCAAGACTTTTATAAAAAGTACACTGGAACCTCTGTACACGGTTCAAATGAAACCCAGTGATCTCCGATCCCTTGATGCTGAGCCTCCCCCCCCCCACAACTTTGTTTCTAATTCCATGCTTTTTACCCCATAAATTTGTCCTTTTATAGCACAGTTCACAAAAAGTTAAAGGGATATTGGGGCTTTGAATCAACAGAAAATGGGCGATGACCTTCTTCCAGTAAAGGTCAACTTCATTGGATCTCTAAACTTTCAACACACATCTCTGACTGATTCCCATCGTGCGTAACTTGCTGTTCCTTCACAACGACAAATGGAAATGTCCAAGGACGACCACCGTCATGCCTTTCTGTGACTCTTCCAGTCACTCTATTTCAACTGGCTGATGACATCCAGCTCAGTGTCCACTCAGGGAGGATTCCAGATACATCCCCAGTGTGAAAGTACTCACGCGGGACCGATAGCACTCAAGCAAGAGGGCTGGATACATCAAAAGCTACTAAGCGCATTCCCCAAATTTCACAATAAAATTGCCAAATTCAGAGATATAGTATGTCTTCAGATATGAGTTTAATTCATTCAGACATACGTATGCACACGCGAGAGAGTCACAATTGCTCTGGAACCCGCAATCGCCCTGGTGTTCTTTGCAGAGGATAAAGAATAGATGCCCGTGAGTAACGTTATATTCTCAATATGTAATTCCGCTGTTGGTGTTAAAAAATCCGCGGCTTACTGGATTACAACACGGCGACGCTGATGCCATTTGTTGACCCATCTGTTTTGTATTGTTTGTTCACATTAATCTAAATGGACTCAATTAAACCAAAGCTAGGTAATTGTTTGAAATGCAGATGTAATACATTAGTTTTATGTCCTGATGACAGCAAACTTCAACTGGCAGTGGCATTAAACCGCTTGAAGCCTCTTTTTTTGAAGAATTGTTCCCTATCTGCCAAACTTCTGTTTGTTGTGAAGGGAGTTGAGTTCATTGCGACCAAACAACGCTCAAATGTGGTCGCAACTCAAAAGGGGCAATCAAAAGTCAAGGTAACACTGTCCGTGCATTATTTCCTTTGTGAGATTTGTTTCGAAATCTTGTTCAGGCACACAATGGAAACCCTGAGACGTTTTTTGCCGAAAAACAAAAGTCCCCTTGGTCCAAGTTCTAGGCACACCAGCGCTTTCATTTCCCAGCCAACAAAGCCGAGTGACCTCAGTGTCACAAATGGAGAAAATGATTGTGCGAGACGCTTCCAGATGTTTCACTTTTACCCCATACCACCCCCGCAACCCCCCACCGCCGACCACGCCAAGAAGCAGATGGTCAGCGCCGAACCAGAGGCACTAGCACGCTAGAGGAGGCCATCTTACGAGGTTCTCGTGGGATCGCAGGTATTTGGCGCACAGGTGGTGTCCGTTGTAGTGGGCCAGCTGGGTAGGCGTGAACCCGTCCAGATCTCTGTCAGAGGGGTCGGCCTGGCTGGCCAGCAGCCGTTCGCAGCACTGAAATATGTACAGATGATTTAGAGCTGCATTTACAATTTTTTTAATTAGCAATTGTGCCCTCCTCAGACATTTTGTACATTTTTGGAAGGGGCAATCATTTTGGTTGTGGTCCAGTTAGTGGGTGGAATTTGTTTTAAAAAAAAATTTAAGACCAGTGTCTTTTAGGTTTACAAGTCTTTCAGTGTTGACACATTTTGAACCCTCTGGAAGCAATTTATGGGAAAACAAAGCTCAAAATAATGATTGGTGTACAATCATTTTAAAGCAGTTTGTTTGTTTGGGTAATAGACGTGAAGAGGTCACAAGGGTTAAGATGAAAAGCCAACCTCCATCTCTCCGTTCTCAGCGGCGTCGTGTAATGGCGTCCCGCCCCACAAATCCTTCAGGATCTTTGCCCCGGCACCAAGCAGCCGTTCCAAGACACATGACTGCCCCCTGCTGGCAGCAAAGTGCAGCGCGGTGGCACCGTCCCCGTCCTGGCAGGATGGGTTCACGTCGGTGTGGGTCAACTTGGCATTTTTTTGGGGGGGAGGCGATGAAAGAAAAAGCAGGGAATGCATTATCTGTATAAATTGTGTGGGAATGCTGAAGAGATGACGATGAAATGAAACGCTGGGGAATCCAGGAAATTATCGACAAGACGTTGCGCCATCAAAGTCGATGTGAACTCACCAGCCAGGCCACCACACGGATGTGGCCCATGTGCGAGGCGGCGTGCAGGCAAGTCATGCCGTCGTGCGCCCTCACGTGCACGTCGGCTTCGCAACGCTTGACCAGGTACTCGGCCACGTTCACGTGGCCCTCCTGGCACGCCAAGTAGAGCGCTGTGGTGCCGGTGGACATCTGCCTGTTCACGCACCTGAAAGGAATGTCACAGGCTCTTCACATTTTGCGAGGCCCTGGTCTTATTCCTAATAAACGATGACGTTTTTTTTTTTTTTCCACTCAGAATTCTCCACATCACGACAACGTGAAATACTTTTTTTTTTTTTAGACGAGCATTTTTTTTTTTTAGCAAATTTAGTATAGAGAAGAAATAATTTTCCAAAATGGATTAAGTTCCAACAGCATTCACATTTTTTCACTTTTTATGCACAAATTTGCAAACATTTGAAAATCTACTTTTTTTGTTTTTATTATAGGGTGTAGTGTCAAGAATTTGGAGGGGTAAAGAGAATTCTTTTTTCTATTGTGGAAAAAGGCTATAACATGGAAAAAGTGAGGCACTGTAAATACTTTGTATGCATTGTATATTAATTTTTTTCCCCACCTTATTTTTTTAAATACATTTGCAAATGTTTCAAAAACTGTTTTCATGTTGTGATTATGGGGATTGAGGGGGGAAAACAATATTCCATTTTGACATAAAAGCAGTAACAAAATATGGACTAAGTGAAGCACTGTGAATACTTTCTGTATTCCGGGACAGTTTTTAATGAATTTGCACAAACTTCAAATCAACTTTTTTCTTTTTTTGTTATCATATGGTGCCATGTGTGGAATTTCATTGTGGAAAAAAAAGCTAATTTATTCTATTTTGGAATAAGACTAACAACGTGGTGGAAAAAGTGAAGCAGTTTGCATCCCTTCTGAATGCACTGTAAAATTCCCCCCCCCCCCCCACATTGTTTTATTGTTTTTAAAACATTTGCAAAAGCTTTCCAGGCTCTAACATAAGAAAATGTCGACAAAGCACTGTGAAACTTGCGGCAGCACCAGACGTGTGACCCCCCCATGATGAACAGACCGCGGCGCGTGGCCAACAAGCAGCTCCACGCAGTCGAGGTGCCCGTTGAAGGCGGCGTAATGAGCTGCCACGGCTCCGCACTCGGTCTCCGCTTCCTCCATCGCCGGGCCTCCGACGGACAGCATCCAGCGGACCGCCTCCGCACAGCCGAAGCGGGCAGCCAAGTGCAGTGCAGTGGCACCGGCGGCATCCCGGTCCTACGTGCACGCACAAACAGCACTCGTATTGAACCTAATGTTTGTGTTTTCCTTGAACGTAAGGTACATAAAAGATCATTTCAAGTGCCTTGTACCTATCAGAGTTGATGTATTCATAAACAGACACGTTTGACTTTCCAATTAACCTAAAACAAGTCATTTCATGAACAGACAATTCAAGTCTGATTGAACCCATGGCTCACCTCCACGCTGCATCCCGCCTCTTCCAGGAGCCACCTCAGCTCCCTCACGTGTCCCGTGGCCGCCGCGTCGTGGGCCGGCGTGGCCCCGTTGGCGGCCCGGGCGTCGGGTGGCAGGCCGTGCTCACTCACCAGAAAGCGGAGGCACTCCAGGCGGCCGCAGCGGGCGGCGTGGTGCACGGGGCCGGCGCCTTGAGCGTCCACGGCGGGCGAGAGAAGGCCGCGAGACGCCAGTTCCCGCAGCGCGTGCAGGTCGCCCGCTCGGGCCGCTCGGATGGCCTGGTGGAGGACCATGCTTTTAGTTTTGGGAAGCGTCGAGCTCTTCAGAGTGTTAACGTGTCATTGTGTCCTCCTACCGTGGTGGAAAAGTGACACCTGAGAGGTCGCCAGCTGGCCAGCGTGGCTGCAGAGGGGCAGCCGAGCCAGCAGCCGCTGGGAAAGGTAACGAAAGACTGCCGAGCTGCTTTTGTGTGGCGCTGAGCACATGCTGACCCGTGACTCAAGCCAGAGGGGTAGCACGGTGCCACTGAATGGAAATGCCATTATTCCATTTAAAAAATAAATAAAAAAGGAAAAACCTATTTCCCCTTTAATCATTCATTTCCAGTCATTGAAAGCATTTTGACTCACCTCTCAAGGCCCACAGGATGTTGAGTTCTCACAATAATAATAATAATATCCTCGCAAAAAAAGAGTAAGCACCAAAAACAGCACAGTGATATTGACGCTTCTACTTTTTGCTTTTGTGACACCTCAAATTAGGAAAAAAAAAAAAAAACAAGACGTAGATATTCATATTTGATTGCAAAATACAAAAATCAAGGGCGACAAACACTTTCTCGTACGTGCTGTGACACATCCTCTGCTTATTTCCCACATATACATGCTCCATTCGAGTGTGAGGTACCTGAATTTGTCTGAACGTCAGACTTTCACCATGCTGGCATTTCTCTCCCTTATAATCGATGCAAAAAGTCGAGATTTAGTGCCTAATCTTATCTTCAACTCAAAAACTGTGCTGATCTCAAAACTGAGCGATGCAATGCCGCCAACTGCAAGGCGAGGCAGCTTTATTGAGATAGCACATTTCATACACAAGGTAACTCCGTGTGGTTGACAAAATTAAAAATGCAACATCTAAAGGTTTTCAGAAACAAGTTAATTTAATCGATTTAAAGGCAAAGAAGTAAAAAGCACCGGTAGCTTATTAAAATTACTCAAAGAATTTACAGTACCAGTACAAGATTTATTTGTTGTACAGTATGATTGAATGACTTGTTTACTTATTCGGTTTACATGATATAATTTTGTTGCTGTTGAACTGACGCATTAGTATTCATAATTTGAATGAGATGAATGAATGGATGCTGACGGGTAAAAATTTGGGGCAAATGCAAATTAAAATGGTTTTAATTAAAAAGAGCCGTTGTGCATTGTTTGCATAAAAAAATCATAAAATATGTTTTAAAAGTGTGCCTGCCTGCCTGCCTGCCTGTGTGATCAAGGGGGCTTTATTGGCTCTGCTCCAGTAGCTTGACAGCCTCTTGGAGGTCTTCCACGGCGACGTCCACGTCCTCTCTGCTGGTCCTGTGGCCCACGCTCAGCCGTAGGGCGTTGGACGCCACTTCGGGGGTCACGCCGCAGCTCAGGAGGATGGGGGAAGGCCTGACGGTAGGGATGCGTGTTGGAGTTCAGATTGACTGTTGTCAAATCGCATTGCATTGTAAATTGGAGTTAGTTCTGTTTTAATGTAAACTGGAGTCAACAGTATTACATCCTAATTTGTACTGAACCACACCGTGTTGTAACTGGAGAGAATCGGCTCAAAATTGGACTTCCTTGTATCATTACGTCAGTTTGAAATAATGCTCTTTTTTTTTTTAAGAAGCAAGTTGAAGAGTCCATCGAACTGAACGGGAAAATTTCCGGCCCTTCACCAGCCAAGCCGGGAGCGTCTTAAGTGGGCCCCCGAAGCTGCGTCACCTGTCTCCGTGGTCTGAGTGGCAGGCGGCGCCCACGCTGGCCAGCAGCTTCTTGCAGTGGGACAAAACTCGCCAGCCTGAGGCAGAACGGAACGAGTATTCTTTTTTTTTTTTTAATTTTCAAATGATCCCAAAGGAGGCTGTCGAGCGGACACCTTGTAAGCCTGGACCCAGGATGGACACGTTACAAGTGTTGGGCAAGCGATCAGAACCCTGGAAATGGTTGTTGAAGTGCAGCTGGTCTTTGAAGACGGCCTGCCAGGGGAACACGCAAACATACTTACATGAATGGAACTGTCATTAATCCATTCAAGCACCCCCCCCCTTCCACCCAAAAAATAAATAAATAAAATAAATTCCTTTGTGACATGATTATAATTTTTTTTATGCAAATTACACTGATGCAATTTGTTGTGATGCCAGTTGTGAGGCAGGTTGAGTTTGCTGCCCCCATTAAAAGGCAAAACTTTTTCAATCATATCATCATCTGCTTACCCTATAAGCAAATCTGAAATTGGAATTTAGTCTGAGATTTTATTTTAAGACCATATCCAAACTAACCTTGAGGCGGTCCTCCAGGTATTCTCTTACATCCAGCATGTGACTCTCGTAGTCAGACAGGCGATCTGTCACCAGTTCAGCAGCCTAGGATTGGATTGGATTGGATTGGATAAACTTTATTGTCAAACGCACTGTATGTGTAACATACAGCTCAGATGAAATTTCTTCCCTCTCAACATAAAACAAGAGGAGCCGCTGCGGGTGTAGTAGGGACATACACACACAAAAAAAGGGGAACAAACCAAATAATATCATACAACAAGAACAAATAATATTTAGGGAGTCATTTGGATGCCTTTATAGGTGATCATGACTTCAGTTCAGACAGAAGTACAGCTAATGGAGGTCAGCATAGATGGATGAAAAGAAAGTGCGAATTGAATAATAAATCGTGCTGTTAATTAAATAAACCC
The DNA here is from genome assembly GCA_901007745.1 of Hippocampus kuda. Lineage (NCBI taxonomy): Eukaryota > Metazoa > Chordata > Actinopteri > Syngnathiformes > Syngnathidae > Hippocampus > Hippocampus kuda. The sequence goes on along the minus strand of CAAKHF010025749.1, from coordinate 70,713 downwards.
TGACAAATGCTTTTTAATGAGGATAAGATAAAGATGTAAGTTGGCAGAACTCAAATTGTTTTTGAGTTATGAAACGGACGTCAGACAAAAGTGGGCTGAAAAAAAATATTTCACAAGGAGTAAGTACATAGTTGGGGAAAAAAAAGTTGAGTTTCACTGCCTGAACGCATACCTTTCCCAGTCCAGCAATCATTGGTGTGTTTTCTGTGCTGCCATGTTAAAAACAAAGACATTGATTAATTTACCGGTACGGCTCTATGAATACAGTGGTACCTCGACTTATATGAGTTTTCCGCAATTTGGGCCTTCGCTCATCTGATTTTTTTTTTTTTTGTCTAGAGTTGCGATCAAAAAATTTGACATCATTTAAAAGGTAAAGCAAAGAGAAATGTATCCAGTGTATTTCGCCAAACCACGTTGCTTTCCCAAAATCCGTTAGCTGATTGCTATCTTAGCGCTTCACAAGCTTTGATTTTGCTGTAGCAGCAAACCCTTTAAGCAACGGACATTTGTAAACAAAAGGCACCGCTGTACTCGTGTATTCGTGTATTTTCATTGCCTCATCAATGAAAATGTATTACAGTACGATACCCAGGTCGAAAGTTCCTCTCCTGCCCGCCGCCGAATAGCATGGAATAGAGTGGCGTTTTCACCCCGAGGCCGCTCACATAAAGCGCACCGATGCGAGGCCCGTAAAACTAAAGAAAAAAAAAAAACATTCAAATAAAAACTCATTATCAGCTGATTGTTGCTTCGTGAAAAAAAAAAAAAAAAAAAAAAAACAAAAAACGTTCACACGCTACCCACCTTATGACCCACGATGGTGAGGTAATCCACACCCAGCTCCTTGACGTCCACTGGGATCTTCCCCAAGGCTTGAGCGGCGTCCGTGTGGATGAGGACACGGGCGCGGCCATCCTGTTGCCTCAGTGAGCGGACACGCTGCGAGATCTTGCGGATGGGCTGACAAAAGAATGGATGGAACATATAAGGAGAGCGCTCGTTTAATTTTGGGTAAGGGTCCTTGAAAGTTTTTGTGCATCCGGTTATGATCCATCAAACTTTAGAGAGTACTTTTTTCATACGTAAAAATGAAACTCAAAGTGCTGATACACATGTCCACTGAATTCTGTGTTGACTGGTTGAAATGGTGTCTGCAGTAAAAAAAATAATTCTGACTTTCCAACCCTTGAATTTGCCCCAAATTGTTACCAAAAACAGACAACATCAATTTGTGGAGCTGGTTTCAGGGACTTTTTTTTTGTTAATTTTGACTCCCAAAGTTGCCCCCAAATAGCTGCTTCAAAATGAAATGGGCAACATCCTATTTAATTTTGGACGTGGGATTTGAGATTTTTTTTTTTTGTACATGTCCTGTTACGATACATGTTTGGGGAAACGAATAACGTTGTATTTAATTTCGAGCTCTGGAATTCGCCCAAAACGTTGTGGGTTATTTATTTATTTATTTTTAAGTTCAGGAATTTGCACCAAAACGGCTGATTTAAAGCAAAACAGCCGACCTGTTGAATTCTGGACATGGGTCCTTGAGGCTTTTTGCCCAATTTTGTGTTGATTGGTGCAACTGGTGTCTTTGAAGCCAACTTCTTTCTTACCATGATGATGCCCGTCTCATTGTTGGCTAGCATGATAGACACCAGGCAAGTGTTGGGGCGCACGGCGGCGACCACGTCATCTGCCTCCACACGGCCCGTTGTCTTGGAAACCGGCACACAGGTAAAATCTGCAATAGGACATTCTTGTCAATCTGATGCAAAAAGCAAAGGCGATTAACGGTCAAGGTGGAAACCGAGGGGACTGGATTCTTCTTGGTCCGCTTAAATCCAAGAGGCTGCGGTTCAGTTCTGAACGTCAACAAAGACAATTAGATTTGGTTGTTGCTGTCCTCGTACCCACTTTGCCTTCTCTCTTCAGATGCTCGGCCACCAGTTTAACCGAGTCGTGCTCCACATTGGAGGCGATGATGTGCGGCTGGCTTCCGTCGTCTCCTTTTCCGGCGTCACGTTGGCTCTTCCAGAAATGCTCGACGGCGGTGTGGATCACCATGTTGTTGGACTGGAATGAGTTCCATTTTTGTTTACTTTTCAGTTTTCTAAAACGCCAGCGGGGAACGTGTCGGCGTTACCTCAGTTCCGCCCGAGGTGAAAATGATGTCCTCGGAGTTGCCTCCGATCATTCTTGCCACGTTCTCCCTGGACTGAGTAATGATGGCCTTCGCGGTCAAGCCTTACAAAAGCAAATTGCTATGAGAAAATGCAACAAAGTATGTTGGAGGAGAGAAACATCGAAAACATTCAGGATAGGAGGCCCTTGTAGACCGGAGTTGACCTAGCTGAATGAGTTGGTCTAGCTGAATGAGCTTTTCCACTTTGTGTGAAATGAGAATACTTTTAATCTGTTGAAAATAGATTTGTAAAGTCCTGAAAGAGCTAAGCAGTTTGAAGTTGTAATGTTTTAAATGATGTTTTCAATGACCTTAAAATTACAGTCTCAGCAAACGTAGCCTCACCTGCAACATAGCTGCTACTCGGGTTTCCCCAGGCGTCCCGCATGGCGTCGTAGGTTGCCCGGATCACTTCGGGCGCCACTGGCGTCGTCGCATTGTAGTCCATGTATATGCTAAATCAAAATGCTTATTAGCAATTAGCATTTGCAGTGATGTTGACACATGTAGCAGTTTTTAACATCCCACCTGTTGTGGCTCTTTTCGGCATTATCAAACTCTCTTCCATGTCCGTGCATTATGTCAGTATTGCATTGACAGGACATCTCCTGGGGAGAAAGCACTTTTAACTATCCACCCATCCATTGATCCGTAGATGGATTGATGAGAGATGCTGAAAAGCTGAACTGAAACACATGACTTTCAATAATCACGTTTTTTTGCGTTACGAGCACGGTCACAAACCAATTCAACTCCTATCTCAAAGCAGCCCCACTGAAATAAAAATAATTTTGAAATCCTCGATAGAGCGGGGGTGGGGGGGGGTGTGAACGCTGAACCGCAATGAGAAACGCGACATACACGTACCGCTCCAATATGGCTGGAGTAAACGAACACACGTAATCGGAGCGCGCCACGTTCAAGATGCATTCGGGAAAGGAAGTTGAGGCAAAACATCATCTCTGATACATTAAACAAAAATTTTGGACAAAACAATTATTTTGACCTACGAGCCGACTTAAAATCGCATTAAAACGTGTTTACAACATATATAAATTCAGAATACCTGTGTGTCAAATAATGTGTCGTTAATGATGACGCATTGTGAAACTGAAACAAATGAAGTAAAAGTAAGAAAAAGGCATGGCCGAGATATAGTGTAAAAGTGACACAACTCAATTCGCGAAAAATGTTAGCTCCAATTGACATGTTTTAAACGAGTTTTACCGGTGGCTACACTTGGTGACGTAAAGCGAGTTGGACTTGTACCTGCTAGCACAATTTTGGCCATTCGACAATCGTACAGTATATTCAATGTAGACGAGCCGTGGCAGGTTTAGATGCTCATCTTCGTGTCTGACCTTGTCAAGTTGTCCCAGAGATACTTTTATTGGGTCTCGCTCCACTCGCGTCAATCATCTGCTAGCAAAGCGAAAGCAGAGGAGAGGTTGAGTGAGAGAGCGCCTCTACTTGGGTTGCCAGGTTTGACGGATTCAGCCAATCCGTTTTTTAAATTTATTTTTTTATAACCACCACACACCTTTTGATTTAATCAATATGTTTGTATTCAAAATGAGCGGTATATATCCTTTAGAAACATAATAATGAGAAAACGATGTACGTAGCCGCGGGAATGGGCGTTAATGTTTGAATCTGGCAACTTACATAAATGAAATACAGTACTGTATTGCCGTTACAGTACAGGTTTGATAAATAAAAAGAACTTAGCACATGTAATAGTACAGGTACTGCACTACTAGTATTTGTATTGGTAGTTTTTTTAATTAAACAAAATCATATCCCAATAAGTTTAAATTCCTAAAAGTCAAACAAATGTATTGTTCTCAAAAGGTGAAAGAACTGAAATGTACTTAGTACAGTAGTGATTGTTTCGTGTACCACTAGAGCGCGCTCATGCAATACCAGAACAACACTGAGAATCACTAGTCTTCACTTCTCGTCACTAAAAGGGCGTCACTTCTCAAGACGCCCTTTAACTTTCATAACACCAAGAAACACACACAGCTATTCAGTGTCTAAAAATAACCGACACCATCGACATGTTGCATCATTGTTATTTTATTTTTATTCCATATATGATAATGTGTTTCGGTGCAAACACACACGCACAAATATTTGGACGCTTTACTCCGACACTCGGAAAAAAAAAGACACACTGAACGAATTCCAATAGCCCATTGACAGTAAGAGCTCGGCCCCCTAATGTTTGATACACACCGTTCACAGCAATCATCTTTATTATATACAATGCGATGTCGTTGTTTTTTTCGAAAAAGCGGGAAAAAAGAAATGTGGAAGCACAAAAATGCCCTTTTCCCATTTAGAGCCGAAGGTGATAGAAAATGACGGTCAAGGGTCGCGTGTCTTAACAGTGGTGCCGCACACACATCAACACACAGTAGTACACGTCTTGAAGTGCGTGAGGTCAAATGGGAGCACACGCACACACAAGCACTTAAGGAGTGGTAGGAGCTTAAAAATGTGGTTTGCACATTCAGTGTTGAATGACTACAACAACTTTGGTTGGAGCCAATGTGACAAGCAGTTTGTGTAAAAATTCTGAGACCATTTTGTGAGAATGAAA
>CAAKHF010025749.1:49301-65903 GCA_901007745.1 Hippocampus kuda | reverse complement strand
GTCTTGAGTTCTTCCGCAAGGCTCTCACTGACGTTCAGTCGGACCACCAGCTCTGTGCACACAAACACGCACACGCACACGCACACACAAGCACTTAAGGAGTGGTAGGAGCTTAAAAATGTGGTTTGCACATTCAGTGTTGAATGACTACAACAACTTTGGTTGGAGCCAATGTGACAAGCAGTTTGTGTAAAAATTCTGAGACCATTTTGTGAGAATGAAAAGGATTTTTTTTTTGTAAGCGTGCACTCAGGTTGGCTGACCTGACGCACAACTCACCTCACGCGGGAAGTGAAAAATTGAAAAAAAAAAAATCTTACATTTCAATTTTGAATTAGGCTGGGATCACTTGTGTCGGCTAAGTAGAGTACAGCAGAACCTGTTACCTGATAACATGATAAACTGTCCACTGTCGTAACCGCTGTCCCTGGAAGGGTTAAAGTGGAGACATTGTGTAGATGATAATACATAATAATGATGATGTCGGGATGAAGAGCACAAATAGCAGCGTGAAGGTTGTCCGATAGAACGCAACCGTGAGGCACGATGTCATCTATATGCACTTTATAGAGTATATCTATTTTAGGATTTCATATGACTTCCTACTGGCCTGACAACTTAAAGGAGTGGAGGGGATTCATTCAAGTAAAGTGTGTTTGCGTTCTTCTTTTCAAAACAACATCGTGGGAGGGAGCGTCTTACAAAGTGCCGTGTGCACACATTGCACCACTTTACAAATACACTGTAAACGTCTTTGTCCATGAATACATACATGCACATGGAAATAAATAAAAAAATAAATAAAGCGACAGCGGAAGTTTCAAAATGTGAGGATCAACGTGGCGTCGCTGTTGTGTTACGCGAGTGCAGATGTGCAAACATGGAAGGCAGCGTGTGAGAAAGTTTGTCAGAGAAATGACAACAACAACAACAAAAAAAAGATAGCGGTTCAAGAGGTGCATTTTTATCCGCATAGAGAGACAAAAGTATTAGGACACACTTGTTCATGAATAATCGTTAGGTGTTGGAGGAAAGTCATTTTCAGTCGGAGTCCAAAAAAAGCTTGCTGGTTGGAAAACAAAAAAATTGCCAAACCAAGATTAATTCCAACACACTTTTGCTCATGTTGCAATATTTTGTCAACATTTTCAAAGATTTTTCATTTCCTGTTGGTGCCCCAGTGCTTCTGTCCAAACCGCTTTAACTTACGCATCTGGCAGATCCCAATATATTTGCCAAACTTCATTTTTCTTACTTCCTGGGTATCCCAATAATTTTTGTGGCAGTATTTCATGGTCATCACCATACCTTTGTTCAAACCCCAATACTTCTGCAAATCTCAAATTGTCTTCCTTCTTGGGTTTCTTAATACTTTTTGTCCCAGTTCCAGTTTTGACTTGGCCAGTGTCCCAATACTTTTGCCCAAACTCAGATTTTCTTTCTTGCTGCATGTCCACGCACATGCGTACGCACACACGTACAGTAGGTAATGTATTGTATGTATAAGATCGGATGCGCCACTGACACGACCACATGACATCACCACACACGTTTGGAATCTGACTACCGGACTGATTAGAAAAATCCTGACACAAGATGGCGTAGAGTAACGCTAACTGGGGGAAGGAAGATGGCGCCGGCGGGGTGGAAAGGGAGAGGGGTCGGTCGTCTATATACATCTCAAGTCTTTTCCATCACATCCTCATCTGTCCCACTCGTCTTCTGGACAACTTGGATCTAAGGGGCAGAGGCCAAATAGCACGTTAGCATTTCATCTCGCATGCGAGCATTCTTTGACCTCACTCATCTTTTAATTGACCCGAATACAGGATGGGTTGTAAAGCACTTATAATGGTGCCTTAGCACTTTGTCCATTTCAGGTACTATGTTTCTGAATGTTAGCATGTCAACGACTACGCGTTAGCATCATATCTACAATGTTACCATTTTATTAATCATCATTTGTAATAGTATCCAATGACAAAGAAGGACACAAGATCCTTATTCACTTGCCTCAGCGCTTTGTCTCCTCTGGTTATCTTGTAGCTAACGTGCCAACTAGCATGTTAGCATTTTGTCAGGAATGTAAGCATTTTAATAATCCTCATTTGTAATAGTTACCAACTAAAGAGAAAACCTCATGAATCTTTCTCTATTTGGATTAATATCTTGCTGAATGTCAGCATGTTAGCATTATTAGCAAACGTGTTAGCATATTTAGCTAACATGCCAGCGCTTGATCAACTGTCATGTTTCAAATTAAGTTGATATCTTGTTGTATGTCTGCATTTTTAGCAACCATATTATGAGATTTAGCTCTCATTTTACCATTTGATCAACTGTCGTTTGTTATAGTACCTGTAGGGTTGGGATGTAAAATCTTTACTCATCAGGGCTTTCTCAACTGATACTGCTATCTTGCTGTCTGTTAGCACGCCAAACATTAGCATTCAACGCAATACCTGATAGTCCCCGCCAGGAGAGGATTGAAGGCATAGAGCCAGTCGTGCATATCTTTGTCACTTGTGGCTTGAAGCAATATTCCACGGTGCTCCGTGCACACGGCAAAAGTGTTGGGGGTCTATCGGAGAGAAAAAAAAAGAAAGAAACTGTTAGAAGCTGGCTGGGTGTCTATCACTAATCAATAGGGAGACAACGGGTCGCACCTTGAGCATGGCCTGCTGGTCCTCGCTGTACTCCACCTGCGCCGAGGACAGGTTGAGAATGGCTCGTTCTACGGCATCACGCTCCGTGTTGTAGATGTAGACGTACGGCCGGCGCACCACCACGTAGCGCTTCACCCAGCCGTTGGTGTGCGGCTCCAGGAAGTGCAGGTAACCCTTTTTGGACACAATGGGGCTGCGAGGAGGGAACACTGTTATTACCTCCATCTAGGTATGTTTGTGTCAGCTATGAGCTCATTGTTTGGTTTGTGGACTTCCACACGCGTTATGTTTTCTTCAATACGGCAACTCACCTGACTCGGATCTCTTGGATATCGGGAACGAATCTACGGATGCGAGGTTTCCCTTCTGAGCTTGCGCTCGCGCACTTTTTGGCATCGGCATCCGGCTGTGCGTCGGGACTCGGACTGACGGCACGGGAGCGAGGAGCGGGAGGTCTGCGAAATTGTATTTATTTATTTTAAAAAATAATAATTTCCATCATATTTATTGTTTTCAACTTCAAAGTATGAGCCGCCAATAACTGCTAATTTACAACAAAAAGTGACATTTTTAGGACTGACCTGAGATCTGTGTTGCCATAGCAACCCTCCACCAGGGAAGGGCAGGTGGACGAGGGCGTGATGGTGTTGAGGGTGGAGATGGAGGCCGAGTCTCTCAGCGTGGTGACAGACATCTGCGAGATCTGAGACAACGATTAGTTTTGTTGCGTTTGGGTTATCGTGACAGAAAGAACAGGAAGTACCTTGCTTTCACTGGCGCTGACGCAAACGTGAGTGTACTCTCTGTCAAAGGAGTGAGTGAGCAGCCGCAGACACTGTGCGGACAAAAAGCGCACGATTGGTTTTGTAAGTTCGTAAACGATTGTAACATGTTGCATGTCAGTATTGTAATTTCTAATGACAGCATTTCATTTATTTTAAATTTGTATTTATTTTTCATTTTCAGCATTGCTTTCACTTCAAAAAGTGTACACTGATAAGTTTGTGTATGTTTCAATGAATGTGTTTTAAGTGTGTGGGTGGGGTCAAGTTCACCATATTCACTGCATTTTATACATTCAGACAAGTGGGAATGCAGTCAACCTTGGTGGCGAGCTCCCGTTGTCTGTCGGTGGTGATGTCGGGTGCCGTGCAGACTTCCGGGTCTTCGGGCTCCTCCTCCGCCGGCTGCTGAGCCCCCCGACCCGCCAGCAGTAGGGTGGACTCAAGCTTCTCCCGCAGCAACAGGAAATGTTTGGTCTTCTCCACCTGACGGCCAAAAACAAACAAAAAATGAGATTTCTTACATTTGGCCCTCACTGGTCCCCTTCGGTGGCGACGTGACCCAAAAACAAGATGAGATCGCTCACATCCTGAAGCAAGCTGAGCTTGTCGAGCTCCCACTGGTGCTCCAGGATGAGGCTGTCGCTGCGAGGCCTCCACCCGGCCAGGTTCTCCTCGCCGCGGACATACGCTACTGACGTGTCCAGCACTCGCCGCCTGCGCCGCTGCATGCCCGGACTTCCCGCATCCGCCAGGTTGCACAGGCTCAACTCGTACACGCCCGTCACACGATTTCTTGTGGCGGAAGGAGAAGATGATGAAGATGTGAGATGTCAAAATTTACAAACAACAACAACAACAAAAATTGCGAATGCTTCCATTTTTACATTTCACCTGATTTTCACACAATCCGAATCTGGCAAAAAAGGTTTCACATTATTGCTTTTTCATTTAATTAGTTCAAGTTTTATTATTTTTGTTTTCATTAAGAGGGTTTGATGTGAAAAGGAGCACACATATGTGTGAGAGGTGTTTTAGTGTGTGTGTCTGTGGGAAGAGAGAGAGCGAGCTTGTATATGTGTGATGAAATGTTTTTTGTGTTGAAATGTAAATTTTGTTTTTGGGTGTGGGTGTGAGAGTGGATTTTAGGTGAGTGTAAGCTATTTTGGGGGGAGTTTTTTTGTCAAAGAGGCATGTGTCAAGAGTTATGTTGGTGTGTGAGATTTTTGGTGGGAGAGAGTTTTTTGCGACTGTTTGAGATTACAGGTAGCTTCTATTTGCTCACTCAATTTGACTCTCAAGGGAGAGGGTTTTCAGTTTTGAGCAATCTTTCACACAATTTCTGACTCTCTCGGTAAAATTTGAGTATTTTTAACAATGTGACAGGCTTAATGTGCGTGAGAGGTATTTGGTTTGCAGGTAAGAGAGTTTTTGGTAAGTGTGAGAGATTTTCCTGTGAGGTGACAGATTTTTTTTTGTTAGTGTGTGTGTGTGTGTGTGTGTGTGTGTGTGTGTGTGTGGGCGGTAAGTTCTTTTCGGTTTGAGCGAGGAGTTTGAGTAAAACTCACCCATCGGCCGCTCTCAGGCTCCCGGTGCCGAAAAGATTGCGAATGGAACGCGAGGCGGATAGTTTGGTGTCGCGAGAGTAGAAGACCATGCACACGTCTTTGGTCACCACTGCCGGCTGCGTGCATTTCTCCAGCTGGAAAACACCGACATGATGATGCGATGATCCTGTCAACATCCGCGTTCATCATCCACATGACTGTTCCTCAAGGGTCACCTCTAAGTACGCCGAGAGCGTCATGTAGATCTTCTCGCCGTGGGGCGTGACTCGGTTGAGGAGCAGAGAGTTGTGCATGGAGCTGTCCCACGCCGCCTCGAAGCGGTAGAACGTCCTGGGGCAACCAATCGCCACCACAGAGGCACACACGGACAGCAATCAATACGAGAAGTGCACAGATGCTACCGGTAAGTTGGTGCGAGTGGTGAAGAAACGATGATAGCATGCTTGATTGGCTGAGATGAAGCACCGATGAAGAATACGCGCACGGAAAGCCGTTTGAGCAATTTTTCCACATCCAACTTAAGGTCCGTGTACTCGTCTGCTCTTTTTCCTCACTCGAAAGACAACTCTATGCACTAATAGAATGGCATAGACAGACAAGTCGACTGAACGTGTATGACATTACTCGTCATATTTTTATCGTATGACTAGCGCCACTTTTGGCCTCCTAGCATGCAATGAAACCTTACGAACAAATAAGTGTGCTGCTCTCGTAACACTTCGACGTGCTACTTGACATCTACTCGCCAGTAGTACTGCAATTTGACATCTGTATGCGACTATTACGACTAGGTAAGGCCTAGATGTAAACAACAGGAATTTTATAATGCCAGGAGTAGTACTATTAACACAGTTTCTCCTCACAAGTAATTACCAAGAATTTTGGAGAAACAACTTGAAGAAACCAATCTGACCATTTATTCAATATCCTTAATAGCGATCTTAAGGTCTATTTACTAGTATGCAAGGTACTGTGGAAATATTGTCTTCACTAGTACAGCACAATTTTGGCGCACTATTAGGACAACTAGTTACGAGTGAGGCAAAACTGTGCACTAGTTGACATCTGCCTGCTATGAGTACGACGCGCGAAGCACTAGATGTTAACTAGTAGAACAGTTTTCCCTCACTGGTAACATGTACACTAGCTGCGCAACGAGTGAGGACAAAGAATGTACTAGTACACAGATCCAAATGATTAAGGCTTTCCATAGACGAGTGAGGTAGAGCATCAATACCTCGGATCAAGTCCCCGACGGGAGATGCTGTGAGGAAGAAGAGATGACAGAGGAAGAGGAAGAGTGAGAGAGGTTGAGAGACAGGAAGTGGGCTGCATACGCTACTAGTCCCAGAAGTGATTTTTTATATACTAATATATATATATATATATATATATATTTTTTTTTTCCCTATCCCTACCTTGTGTTTTCCTTTCTGAAGTCTGACTGTAAATTTCCCCATTGCGGGACAAATAAAGGATATCTTAATCTTATATATATATATATATATATATATATATATATATATATATATATATATATATATATATATATATATATATATATATATATATAGATTATTGACTTGTGCATGCGCAATTGTGCTCTACACCCACTTCACAGATGAACAGGACGAAGTTCACGAACAGTGAAAATTAAGTACCAGGTACAAACATTGTTTGTAGAAAATACGGTTAAAGAGTTATGAAATTTCGAACCAAATTTTTGTCTCATTGAGATTGCATGTATTCTTTTTTCTTCACAGTGTGGGCTGAAAACTGCTGGGTCACATGTACATGGAAACCCCCCCTCCCGCCCCCTCCCCGATCCCCACTTGCGAAGCCGGGCCATGCAGACATACATCATTCAAAGTATGAAGAGAACAAAGAACAAACAGCGACACTTGGAGCTGATGAAGAAATGGCCGTGAAGACACACGTGAAAGGATGAAGGCGCAAAATATGATACAGTGAACCAACGTTATGTCGCGGGTCATCTTTCGCACCCCCGCTATTCCAACAATGCTTACGCATTAATGAATTAATCAATTTATTAACACACGGATTAATTTATTTATTTATAGGGTGTACACATTTGTGATATACAAAATAATGATATTGCTCGTCAATGTATGAATTTTGACAGCTTATTGTCAGTTTTGTTTATTTGACAAGAGGTGAATAAAATAATAAATCAGAAGTTTCTCACTCGTTACTCGGAAGTTAAAGTCGATTTAATCACTGAATACTTACTCTTACTCAAGTCATTATCTGGAGAATTACTTCTTACTTTTACAGTACGCGTACAATTTTTGGTGAACCGAGCCGAATCAATAGTAAGCACACTTCACACCTTATTTTGAACATTATCACCTGCAATAAACGAGGGTTCACTGTTCATAATTGACAAATAAAATAAAATATACCTAGGCATGTCTGAATCAAGAAACTGTCTGCAAAAAGCAAAACAAACAAAACAAAAAACAAAACATTCCATTAGTGGACTGGAGGGAGAAAATCGTTAGCAGCCATTCAAATATTCCATGTTAGTTTCTCAATGCACAGCAACGCAAAGGACCGAAGACAGGTTACGTAACGGCAGCCGGTGCAGGCCAGGCTCGCAGGTAGCTTGGCAAATCAACAAAATTTCCCCACTACCAAAAATCATAACTTGAAATGAGCTTGAATTGTTCAATATGCTCGACACAATGTAAACACTTTTCACAGACTTGCATGTAACATGGAAGTCAAATATAAAACATTCACTGACATTTTGGGGGGAATAAATGTTAAGAGTAGCTTGCTGGGCTCGAGGCATGATCAGAAAAAAAAATTACGCAACAGAGGAAATGTGAATGTGCTGCATATTGTGTTACTTCCTGGCATGGAATCACATCAAATGACACGGTAGTGTGATTTCTATCGTAAAAATGATAATGACAAAAACATGCAACGCCTCAGACAATGCTAGCAAGGCCAGATTTAGTGTACATAATGTTTCCGTTTCATGATTTTTTTTTCCCACTGAAAAATTATCGCTTTGTTCCATAAAATATTGAGGCTCTTGCAACAACTTTTTTTTTTTAGTTTCAATCCATTTACTGGGAAATTCATGATTTTCAAAAATAATTTCAAAATATATAAATACATCATGGAATATTCTTTTCCCTATAATATATTAGTGACTCAATATGAGCTTTTCTATTGAAAAAAAAACATGATTAATTCTCTCAAAAATGTTGACTTTTTCCATAAAATTTGACTTTATTTTTGATCAAAATGATTTTAAAAATTACTTTTTGTTCAAAAAACATGTATTTTTCTATTTCAAAACATTAGAAATTTATGATTAAAAATATGAATAATCAGGTAAAAATAATGATACATTTAAAAAATGACTTTTTCGATTTAAAAAAATTACACAACCGCATTTTTTCGAAACAAAAAAAAGTTCAACTCTTGCAACTGACATTACAAATCACTTCTCAGAACATTACACCTTTACAGTATTTACAAAATGTTCCGTTCCCCTCACCCCTCCCGTGTGACCTAATGCCTACGTAACAATAAAGTAACTACAAAACTAGTGACATAAAAAAAAAATAATAATAATAAAAAAATAAAGAAACAAAATGAGCGCTTGGCTATTGAAGTCTGCATCAAGCAGGTTAATTCTTCGGTTAGTTGACATGATGCATGACGACGGAACAGGACGACAGGCGTGCCACGACAAAAAGTGAAATGACAAACATCGGAAGCTCGCACAGCTAGCGTGGCATCAAGGCGCGGCGACCATTTTGCATAGCAGCTACTCTCAGTTGAACATGCATCGTCAAGTTGTCGTATGCTTGTATGAAAAGCCTTGTGAGCATTTATTAAATAGCCTTCAAATCTAGCTTCAGGTCCATGTACTAGTATGGCCTTTGGCCTGATTAGCTAAGTATACCTGTCATCGTGCAAGGGCCTGACGTAGCCGGCGGACAAGATGTTAAGGGACAGAATGTTGGGGTCCACGATGCTCTCGTCAGATTCCAGAGTGTTGCGGAGACGTCCTAGTGTAAAAAACGAGTGCATCGATGAGACGATACAAAAAGATGAACCCACAAATGTACGATCTAGCCACAACGTACCGACAACAAGCTCACGCACGTCTCTCCAATCGATGTCGCCGCCAGACTCGTGCACGATGGTGACGGTGATTCTCCTCTGGAGGCCCTGCAGAACAAAGACACATTTTTTTGTTCATACAAGATTACAACTTAGGTTACAAAATAACAAAACTTTTTTTTTTTTTCATTCATTGAATGAATGAAAAATGAAAAAAAAAAAAAAAACTTATTCGACAAAAAAGTGTGAAGGAGTGCTTGGAACTTTTTGGTGGATGTAACAAAAGGGACCGACCTGGTGCAGGAGGAAGGTGCCGTGACAAGGCATTCCTCCTCTGTGGTCCACCACAGCAGGGAGGTAGCTGGAAAACAAACAAACCAAAAAAATAAAAACACAGTCATTTAATTTATTTCGAAGAGACCCTAGCAGGATATACGCTACTTACTCTCCGTTGGCTTCCAGCTCACAGATCTCAAAGAAAACCATCAGGTCGTACTTGCAGTGGCACGGTCCTACCTGCGGGCGCGCCATCGCCGTCAGCTTGGTGGCCGGCACTAAACAGGAAACAGAGCCAATTAGACAGGAAGTTGAACGGGCTAGGGCTAGACAGGAAGTAATGCCAGTTTGTCCAATGTGGGAGCAAGAGAGGGAAGAAGACAGGAAAGCTATTATGGAGGGATGAAGAGAAAATAACATTTGCACACTATTCTCATAACACAATTATGACTTTATCCTTATCTGTGCAGCACTTGAGAGTTTTCTTTCAAATGAAACGTGCCTTATAAGCTAATAGTATGATACATTTTTTTTGCTTGTAATATTTCTGACACCAGAAAACTCAAAACACTAGGTTTTGGTCTGTGAAAATGAAAACAGAGGACTCAGAAAAGCAAAACTTCACTGGACAGACACATCATTAGGTACACCTGAATAATCACTCGTGATTGCCATTGTCAAAGAAGGTATCAATTGAACACTACATCTTATTGTGATTGCAGTTTGCAGTGCTACGAAAACGTGTTACACTTTGTGAGGTGTATCCTATGTTGTGGAATTCATCGTATATGACCGCAAATATAGATCTTCAATGTAAGTTATGAGCCAATGAACACAGTCCGTGTGGTCCAGAGGAAGGAAGAGCAGGGAAGAGTAAACACACGCGACACCCCAAAAAGTGAGAATCCAACTGACCGGTCCTGACACATCAAACTTTTCATGTCACTTCACTTATCTGTCGCTGTTTCTTCCAAATGAAAATGGATATTTTGAGCTGAGGTGTAACTATTTATAATGTCTGTTTAGAGGTGGTTTGAGTTTGATTGATGAAGCAAAAAAAAAAAAAGGCTGGACTTACATAACCTGATTCAAGTGACAATTCACATACATAAGGTGTTAGAAAGACAAAAAGAGTCATGTAAAAACCATCGATATCAAGAATCGAAAGATCTTGAAATAGTGTTGATTTTAAAAATTTAAAACATTTTTCTGCATTTCTCGGAATTGTCAACTTTTTTGGGGGGGACCTCTTTATTGACAACAAAATTCATGCTATTTATTTATTTTTAGGAGGGGTAATAGGTGACATTTTTTCCGCAAAAAATGATGAGTTATTTCTTGAGAAAAACACAAATTTTCCAAAATCAGTCGATATTAGCTCTTAAAATCTGCAAAAAATTCACCAAATTTTGAACGATTTTTTTTTTTTTCACATTTCAACCTAAGACAAAGACAGTGACATTTAAACATCACCCTCCCCAAAATGGCCAGATTTTTCTCTCTATTTTAAAGTTAAACAAATAGTAAAGAATAAAGGGTTGTTAATCAGTCAAATATTCTTCCTGTAAAAAATGAGGACTTTTTCAAAAACTCATCGGACAATTAATCAGTTATCAGAATTCAATTTTTGTAAATATTGTAAACAGGCTCAGCCTCAAAAAATCCTTATCGGTGGGGCCCTATTCTTAACAGTCGACAAAGTGAGTGACATTAAAAAAAGGCCTCGTGTCAGGATTGTCTGGGATCATCGTGAACCAACCGGGCGTCTGCGCTTTAACAACGGAACAAATGGAGGGGGCCACGGCGACCCACGCAGGCTCGTTCGCTTCCATTAGGAAGGAAGCGGCCAGGCCCGCGGCGGAGAGGGCATGGCCCGACAGAGAGTCCACCAGTGCCCCGTTGAGCTTGTCGGGCACCAAATAGCGGATCAGCTCCAGCGTTTTCTCCTGGTTCTGCTCCGAGTCCGCTGCTCACAGGCAACGACAGCAACATGACCGACACGCGTCCGGCGGTGCAGTATAACGACAAAATCCACAAAACACTCCCGTGTTGTGCTTCATTTTTTTTTCTTTTCTTTTTACCTGGTTTGGACAAAGGCATCACACGGGGGAACTGTCTCCTGCAGGGCCGCAGTGGACTATGAAGAAGGAAGAAGGTGTTAAAGCAGTATTAAAGTGTTACGGTGTTACTCTATTACTAAAGTGTTTGAACGTTTATTATTACCATCTTTGATCATTTCTATTGGCGTGTCTATGGCGTTTCACTTCATATGCAAGCTACCTACTGGGCCTACTTTCCGAATTCGAAAAGTTTGGTTGAGCATTTGGTTTTGAGAATATATTTTTCTTGTATGTGTTTCAACTCAAATATCAGCCCCTTACTCAAAACAAAGGCAATTGAGTGTTTAGTGTGAATAATTTTACCAAAATATGCCCATAATATTTTTCACTTTGCTTTAATACTTCAATGCTAGAATTCTGATGAATTTATTAACATTTTATAAAACAACCGATAGATAATAAAAAGTGCTACCTGATGATATCTTTACAGAGAGGAAGAAAAACTTGTTTCTGGTAGTGTCCAAACACCTCAAACACAATCGGTTGAGTGCTGATGTAGTCGACAAACGATTTGGTTACTTCAACGGCGATCTGAAAAGTAACAAAAGCGACAATGCGAGCTACTGAAGTAAAACAAGGTACAACACTTCATCATTTTCATCGTCCTCAGTTGTTACATTCTGCACGTGGTAAAAGCCCAGTGGCGGTCCACGGGGCGTGTTCTTCAAGGGTTCCGTGGAGAAGGCTTCGTCATGCCGGTGGATGAAACTGTGCACAAGAAAAGACACGCAGATAAGTCATTCAGGTGTGAATAAATAATAATTTGACTTTTCCAGAGTTTTTTTAAAATCTTAAAAATCCTTTTTTTTAGGATGAGGACAGTCTGAAAAATAGTTTTTTTTCCTAGAAATATTCAAATATTTTCTTGGAAAAAAACACTTATAACTGACTTTTCTTGAAATTAAATAAATCTATTCTCGTAAGGTGAATTATTTTTTGGGGAAAAACTGATATTTTCTCAGGAAAATAGGAAAAAAGATTGTGAAATGTTGAAGGTGTGTCGGGGTGGAGAGATGTCTTACTTGAACTGGCAGAAGATGTCAGCGTACTCAGCGGAAATGTTGGATGCTTGTAGCACCGTTACACGAAAGGTGAAAACATTCCCGATCTTCAGATGCTCCACCGTCACATCCACTTGCCCATCCAGTCCCGATTTTGCTGCCAAGTCGTCTTCATTACTGCCAGCTGCCATCAAAGCACAAAAATAAACAAACATTAGTCAACAGCCAGGATTCTTCACGATAATGGAGTCCCTCAGAGTTCTGTCCTTGGTCCAATTCTCTTTTCACTGTACATGTGTAATGGGAATTTGAATTCCCATCATACATGTTCCCTCTGGATCAGTTGTTTACCCGCTTTCATTCCATCTTACCTTGAACTCCAATGTGCAAAACAATAATTCTCACATGTGTTATTGTTGACCTCGTCCGCCGAGGGCCCCGTCTCTGCGCTCTGCCCCTCGCCCTCCACGATGCGAAGTTCCTCCTGGGAGATTCCAATGCGTGACAGGCCCACTGGGCAGGACTCAGACTGAAACTGAAGGGGGGAAAAAAATTGTCGTTTGCAGTACCAAGCGCTTTTACATTGAGGTTTTGTTTAAACTTCAAGGGTGCTTGGTATGACATGTTCTTTCCAGCACATTAAAAAAAAAAGTAATTTACGACACGAAACAAAAATATAGCGACAACTCCCACTGCCCTCATTCCCTGAGATCACACGGCAAAGAGATTTCACTCTATGCGACATGCTATGCTAACTCTCTAATGCAAACAATAAACTGTAATGTGTTGTTTACGCACCTTTTCATATTGTTGATCTTCAAAGGAGATTTTGGCAGTGCCCGACTGTCGCACCCCTGAGCCGTAGTCGGGTGCTTCCTCATCGGCTGGAGGGTGGAGAGATTGACATTTATGAGCCAATCGTGCGCAACTCCCTTTACATAGCCCACCCGTACTGTGAGCCTTACGCGATATGGCCTGCACCGCTACACGCAGGAAGCCCTTAACATCGCCCTTCTCGCTTACGACGGCCACACGATGCACCAGGGGAACGGGGTAGAGCAGGTTGCTTAAGTATACAAATGACCTGGACGAGAAATGGAAAGAGAAGGACAAAATGATTGCGTCAAGTAACAAAAGATGACGAATCACAATACAAAGAACACTGAGCTGCAAAGCAACCAAACACAAGCTGGGACTGCTCTTGAGCGATGGCCATGGCTGCCCTTTACTCCTGCTTTCACTATTCATATTTTAAGATTTTGTATTTTATTCGTCTTGCATTAGGTCAGGGATTACTGTGGTGCGTCCATTGGGTGCGCCAAATTAAGAATGCAGAGCAACTCTGATAGAATAATTATATAGTTTTTTTTTTTTTTTTTAACCAAAATAAAATGATTTGATTCCTTAAAACATCGCTGGGCTGAAGAAAAGGCCTCCAGGAGCTGCACTGTTTTTAAATTATAATTGCAGCCTGGTATAATAGTGATGCTTCTCTTCATTAATCATGGTTTAAATGCCCAGACATTGTTTGGGAGAGTGTTTGACAGCTTTTTACATGTAAAACCAATTTCTTTCCATAAACAGTGTACAGAAATTGACTAAATTTAGATGACATTTTTCAAAAAAGGTACTTGGTCGGACTGCACCACATCCCCACGTCCCAATTTGAGGGGGTAGACATTTAAGGGTGCTAAAACAGAGGGACGGCGGGGGGCAGGCTTATGACAAGATTGGTGAGGTGTTAAGAAAGGCATGCTCAGGACAAAAAAAATAAATTAAACAATGTTTTTTTTTGGGGGGGGGCGGGGGGGAACGGCATTCAAATGACACAAAAATCATCATAGACATTATACGGGGTAAGGGCGGTGCAAACACGGCTCAGCCACAGCCGACCAATCAAATCAAAGGACACCTCGGCAAGGCCACGAGGAGGTCATGGAAAAGAAATACAGTCATTAAACAAAGAAAAATGAAAAGACTTGTGCTCTGGCATGCCTAAAAAGAGACGGCTGAGGTCGAAACCAGCTCTTTCAACTTGAGACGTCAACTTCGGGTGTCATGATTAAAGATGTCAAGATGTGACAAACACACACAAGCAGGTCGTTGAGCTTCGACATTGCTTGGTATGATCCCATCCCGGCTGTTATTTAACAAGAGAGTTAGCGCGTTACAACTGTTCACAATGAACATGGGGTTGAGGACAGGAAATTGTCATCAAAATAAAAGCCCAGAAATGTCTACTCCAGCATTGGATATTTGCATAGGAAGTATTTGAACAAGTTACATAAGAAGACCAAACATGCAACTGCTACTAGTAATCCATTAAAGGTCACTTGAGCATTTATTCAACATCCTTCATATCCAGCTTAATCAACATCGCGGTTATTTTTTGTTGTTGTTTGACCTCATCTATGCAAAATCTTGCCATGCTCCCTGTTTTAAAAACCAAAATTCATTTGTCCTTCCATTGACGGAGATCCGTCTGAAAAACACGCGTACACTTTATCCCGCCTGTCTTTCGTAAAGGCGTCCCCGCCTCTCAGCGTGAAAGAGCTAG
This sequence comes from Hippocampus kuda, assembly GCA_901007745.1. Lineage (NCBI taxonomy): Eukaryota > Metazoa > Chordata > Actinopteri > Syngnathiformes > Syngnathidae > Hippocampus > Hippocampus kuda. The sequence continues at coordinate 50,829 of CAAKHF010025749.1, read as the reverse complement.
TTTCGCCCATCAGCACGCGCTCTCTCCCTGTAAACCTCACCAACCTTCCCACTACACTGAATAATGGCGAGCGGTCGTAAAAGGGATCCTGGCCTTCGCTGGAGCTTCGGCACAGCTCTCGCTCCTCCTCCACCTCCTCCTCATCATCATCCTCATCATTCTCCTCCTCCTCTCCCACCAGCTCCGAGCTTGGCTCATCCAAAAAGATATCATCGTCCAGATCCTCCGACTCGTCGTCCTCGCCACCGCCGCGAGCCTCCCGCTGAGGGGAGTCGGTGGTCTCGGAGGCGGAGAGGGTGGGGGACGGAGAGGGGTCGCTCATGCGCTCGCTCATGCACGCGTTGAAAAGAGGGTTTCTGGGAGAAGCGGGTTAGTAGAGAGAAAGTACACACTGAATATGGATCGGCCCCGCCTGTTAGTGGACCCACACCAGGACGGGATGCACAACAACCGGGCGAGAATATGTTTGATGATCTTTGATGTTGGAGTGGGGGGGTAAAAAAAAACATTTTTGGGGATGGTCAATGACTCCGATTTTTACCACAGGGTAATAGCGTACCTGCCCACCAATCTGAACCATGGGAAGCGGTCGTAAAAAGGGTCGCCGCCCGTCATGGCACCTTCACCGTCATTTGTGGTGGGATTTGTACCCGTTGAGGAGGCAAGGGCAATGGTAGGAGGAACCTCGGCAGCACGGTCGTACATCTCTCGCATGAGATCAAGTCTTTGCCTAAAAGGACACATTTTTTTTCCAGTCAATACTATTTTATCATAAGTGGAGTGAATCAAATCGCATTTTAATTGAAGTGGAGTGTATGTCGTTGTTAGATGGAAACCACGTGTCCAAAGATGGCAAACAAATTGATATTATTGGCCTGCATATGAGGATGGAAAGGTGTCATTACAACTATATATATAAATATATTGTTTGCCAAAAGCAGACCTCACAACAAAACCGAGTGTCTGGCTACTTGCGAGGGCATTAATAGTTCCTTAATTGCTCCAATTTTTTGGCCACTTCAGTGTATCTAAAGTGTGCTTGTACATCAAATTTCAGCTCACAACACAAAGCAGAAAAAAAAAGTTTTAAAGTGATCCAAGCGACAGCTCCTAAGACAAAAAACGAATACCATAAAACCTAAGGAATCTTTTTTGGGGAAAAAAGTGTTATTCACAGGATTTTACAGTACTTTCCCCATTAAAAGTAAAGCTTCAACTTTCAAAAGGAAAGTTTGCCACTTTGAAAATTCCCAGATTTTTACAATCGTCTGAGAACCTGAGTTTCTCCAGTGTCCAATAATGAGTGGCTCCATTCTTCTGATCCTGCACCTCCACGGCCACGATCGTTTGCGGAAAGATTCGCCTCTCACGCTCTTTTCCGGCCTCGGGCGGAAGCAGGTCGGGTGGGAGCGGTGAATAGAGGGTGTCGGTCAACAGCACAAACTGAAATTGAACCTGTCGGGCACAAACAAATGCCTTGTTAACATCAAGGCAGCTAACAATATGGACGTTAAGACCACAGGTTTTT
>CAAKHF010025749.1:18272-49281 GCA_901007745.1 Hippocampus kuda | reverse complement strand
TGTTTGTGGGGTGGGGGGGGGGGGGGGGGGGGGGGGTTTTGCCTTCTTCTTGAGTTCAACACTAATGGCGTTGGCCTCCTTGAGGAAAATGGCGTTGCCCCAAAGGAGGTCCCGTAGGGAGGTGAACTGGTAGCACCGCCACCTGCGAAAGCTCCACTCGGCTAGCTCTCTTTCACGCTCGCTCCACTGAACTGTGAGACAACAAAGAACATGAAAGTTCAGCTTTTAGTCACATGACATACAAGCGATGATTTGCTCCATGCGTTACGACCTTCCTCTTCCGGTTCCTCCTCTTCCTCGGGAGCCTCTGGGTAATAACGATCCACCTGCTTCTGAAGAGCCTCCAACTTGCTCTCATAATCCTGGAAAATAATGTGACCACACACTTCATTCACAAGATAATGAGCTCCAATACAAAAAAAAAAAATAATAATAATAATAAGTTTGGAGTAGTACACAGCTATTCTGTATTATCATACTGAGAAATAAAATTTGGGCTACTGAGAAATAGAATTTGGGCTATCTTTTGAGTGTGAAAATATTAGAAACACCTCTCGGTATGGTGCAGTGCAGTTTTCAAAACACTAACTACTTTGTCCGCTAGTTACTCTGTTAATTTTTTGGTCGGGTTGGTCAATCAAACAGTCAGTTGGTTGGTCACAATGTTGGCTTGGGCTTGCTTATTTGGTTGGTCAGTCAAACAAAATTTGGCTAGTTAGTCAGTCAGTCATTTATTTGGTTCATTGGTCCTTCATAAAATCGGTAGACTTGTTTTTTGTTTTTTTTTTTTCTCAGCCAAGGGTCAGTTAGTCAGATGGCCGGTTAGTTACTTTGTTGGATGGCCCATTAGCTAGTTGTGAGTAGTTTTTACTTATCCTCACGTACCAGTCTTTGTTGCTCCAGCAGGTTGTTGGCCTCCTCTCTTTCTTTGCGATATTGATCTTCCAACTCTTGCAGCCTAAACACAACATTGTTAGTTTAAGCATTCAGTCCTACGCCCATGAACAGTATAAGTCCTTAATTTGTTGACCTCTGTTCCATTTCTTGCTTCATGTCAATGCCTTGCTTCTCCAGAAGCTCCCTCTGGGCAAAGGCCCAGTCCACGGGCTCCGCGGGGGTCTCGGCACATGGGGTCCTCTCCCTCTCAGCCCGCGCCTGCACGGGGTGGTTGAAGCGGAACACGTGGCTCTTGCCCAAAATGATACGATTGCCTGAACATGACAGTAGCACCATATCAGGGCAAACGTAGAGTACATACATGCGTCTACAAATTGATATAATGTTACTAAATAGGGATTGTAAACACAGTAGTCAGTCGGTCAGTTAGTTTGGCCAACACAACAGTCAGCCAATCTGTCGATTAGTTCGTTGGCTGGTTGGCTAATATGCTGGTCAACCAGTCAGTTAGTAAGTTAATCAGTTAGTGATGGATTGGTTGAGCCTTTCACTGGTTGGTTACTGAGTTAGTTGCTTGGTTTGTCAGTTTATAAGTTAGTCAGTCATTGAATACATAAGTCATTCAGTCGGTCGCTTGGTTCGTCACTTAATTAGGTAGTTGTTTCGCTTGTAAGTTAGTCAATGGGTTCATTTGTGAATGGTTGGCTAGTTGCTTGGTTAAGTGATTAGCCACTCAATTAGGAAGTCAGTTTATTTAGTCAGTCTGTCGGTCGCTTGGCTCATTAGGTAGTTGCTTGGTTGATTAGTCAGATGCCTTGTTAGTCAATGGTTGTTGGTTAGTTAGTCAGATGGTTGGTTAGTCATTAAAAAAACTGCCATTTTATTGATATCGTGACTTCTATATTAATGTAATGATGTTCTTAGAACAATAGCAAGGGATTCCATTTTCCTGACCTGATTTGAGGACTGTGGCCTCTGTTACTCTCTTGCCGTTGACGTAGGTCTCAGCTCCTTCACAGGGCTCCAGGACAACGGCTACTTGGCAACAAAGACCCCAACAATGTAAAACAACAACAACAAGGCCTTTCTGGATCTAACCTAAGATCACCCACTTTCCCCCTGCGGTCCAGAGGAGCTGGTGAAAGTGCAGTGCTCATCCTTGATGAAGTGGCCGCTAAGTACGATGTCCTGGCGGCTTGTGGCATCCACACGGCCCACCCTGAAAAAAAATTTCTTCGTTAGTTCATTCTGCCAGACAGTTACGATTAGGGTGAAATCTTGATTGAACAAGCCTGGAGGTAAACGGTCTTTGGTGTGGTCAGTGAAAATGAACTGAAAAATGTGATTAGCCACAGTTGTTCAGTTTCTTATTTGGTTAGTTGGTTAGTCAGTCAGTCAGTTCATGGCTCATTTTAGTTTGCTGAAAAAGTAACAAAAGTACCGGTGCAGTGGAAATGCACCTGAACAGACTCCTTTATGGGATCTGATAACAATGTTTTTTAGGATTGGTAAAGCAGCATGCAGCTCATCAATATAAGTCTGGCTGCATCTGACCTGGTGATTCCATCCTTGATGTAGTAGAGCAGGCACTCGGACATGAGCGGGTCCTCATTCAGGTTCACCAGATGAGGCGTCTGAGGGGATACAAAAACAAAACAATAAAATGAGCTTGTCGTCTCCACAAGTCAATTTCTGTCTGTCTCTTTATGATCCCTTTATGAAGTATAAACATTATGCAAACACTGCATATCACAGAGCCCACACAAAGCAATCTCGTAGAGAGAAAACATGCAAATAAAGCGAGCTTTATCTCTCTTTATCTTCAATACTGTCAGGCAGTCTCAGGAGCTCTTGAGATAAAACTTAATGAAGGTCAGACTCAAAAGCACTCGCACACTTCTCCGCTACAAACCTCGTTAGGGGAAAACAGCCCAACAGTGTCAATAAACACAACCTGGGGCTTTCTGTGGCTGTCTGAGGGCTTAGAGGGCGAATAAAGAGGCCGTTTATTCTTCAAAATGCTTCAAAGCACTTTGAGGAGTCAACTCAGTGGATGTCCGATTACCTTCTTGGGGGAGAAAACGCCAACTGTGCCGCCGTCTTCGCGCATGGCCACACCCATTTCTGCCAGCAGGGCCTCTCTGTGGATGAAGACAATGTTTGAGTTAGCTGCAACATGCTAATCGCTACGTAACAAGACAATCCCATGCTCGGAGTGAGTCTTTGTCATTGACGGGAAGTTATAGGTCACCGTTCCATTCGAATGGCTTCAGTCCGACGAAGTTTCTCTTCCCATGTCTCGTTGAGCTCTGCGATGATTTTCTCAGTTTCCTGATGTTTATAAAAAAAAAAAGAAAATTAAAAAAAAGGAGTAGAGTTGGAGCATTTCCTCATTTCTGCCTGTGGTAGGTAGCCTTTGATAAATGACAGTTTCAAAGCAAAAGGGCTGACATGCTGTGTCTTTTGGCTTCTTGAGACTTTTTTGTGGGTCTCCTAATGATAGACATGCCTACGAAAAGAAAGGGAAAGGTTTTGGGGCTGAATTTTCATAATTGCAAGGTAATTAGAATATCAGGGTTTATGGCAAATCATCAAACTCTGCTGCCATGCTCGGCCCACACACACTGACCAAAATTCAACTGTTTTATAAACTAGCATCACCTATCATTCACGATTCAAAATTTGGTAACTTCATTGGACCGTATGACCCTTAAAATGGCCACTTTATCCCAAACAGGGAGAGTTCCTGTGTCTTTTCAGGTGTGGCTTTTAGAGACTTTTTTGTGGGTCTACTCATGATATGTATGCCTGCCAAGTTTCATGTTTCGAAGGGGAAACTGACTTTGGGGGCTGAATTTTTTTGAAATTCAGGACAAATTTGAATTGGATGTTTTTAATTTTGCCTCCACACTCACCTTCAGGCGCTCAATGGCCTCCTCATTGGCCGGGGTGAACATGATGCGGTCGTGCAGGCTGGCGATGGAGCCAGCGCGGCTGGAAAGGGCTGACAGTGACGGCGAAGGACTCATGCCCGTCATGGCGTTGGTCACTGGAAAGCAAAAGACAGAGAAAAACCTGTCATTGATAACTGAGGCCTTTGCTGTTATTATTGCTCTCACCGTGCGACAAGCAAGCCAACAAGCGACAATGAAAAAGATGGAACACTGCGGCCATCAAGTTAAAAATAAACAAGCCGCTGAATGTATTACGCTCATACGCCATTTCAGATAAACGAGGAACGAGGACAAATGAAATATAACAGCAAGGCCATTTCTGTGACTGATTAACAGTGCATCTCATTTCAACGCTGCACTTTTTTTCTGTCATTGTTATTTTTTAGCTTTAATTGCACAGCCCGATTGTCAGCTGAGTCATCTCAGTGTGGAGGCGCTAGCGTTTAACTAGAGCCATGTGAGGTGAATCAGCACTTATCCTTGTGAGGGCCGCTGATGTGCTGGAGTCTATCCCAGCCGTCTTCAGGCAGAAGAAGGGGGAACACCCTGAACTGGTTTGCCAGCCGATCATAGAATATGGGGGACTGTGCTTTGAAAATGGCTGGCAGCAAATTATCAAAGAACGTTTAAATACTCTGTGAAGACCATGAGCATTATCTCTGCTGCACTGTCGCATTTGCAAATTGCGTGTCATTAAGTAACGCAGGGCAAAGCGCAAATAAAGCTGACATTTGAATGTGATGCAAAGCTGGCAGAAGAGCGAGAAACCAACAACAACACACGTTTCAAACCCTCGATCTCAGCAGCAGACCCTCGAAATGCTTGGAGAGAGAAAGAGAAAGACAGAATAAGACAAGTACCATTGGCTAATGACTTCATTAGCTAATGACAGAACCGGTATTAAGGTTAAAATGTTCTTCGATTAACATCAATTAGGATGCTGACTTTAAAATCATTCGCCATTACAGCGACCCCTCACTATGTATCACCTCATGAATGATTTTTAGAGATCATTTTTATGGGTTTTACAGGCAAGTCCCACTTTGGAGTTGGAGACCGACGCTGTAGTACCACACGGTGCCAAAACATGCCGGGCAGCACTGAGCTGTAATTGGATGTAGAGGCATCTTAATTAAGAGCAAAAACAAGAGACAAAGAAGATCTATGGCTGCTGTTAGTAAGGTCGTATACTTTGTTTGTATGTAATGCTGCTGTGGGTTAAAATGGCAGTTGTTTAAAGGTTTTTAACATTTGTGCTAATTTTCTTTAGTCCATCTATGTTTCACATGACGTTAACAAAAAGCTCGTGCGCTTGTTTTGGATCTTATTATTTACAAATTGTACTGTCTTACTACCATCATATTGCCTTTTTTAGCCATGTTTGTTTTTAATATTAACTAAACATTAGAAAAATTACTTTTGCAATGATGCTGTCTCAACAGGACACAATTTCAAAGGGACTTTTATGTCCAAAAGCTGCAAAAAATGTGCGCTCACTCTCGATGATGTCACCCAGGCCTTGGGCAAAAAGCAGGTCTTTCAGGCGAGACACCTCCTCCTTTAACTCACGCACCAGCCGGTTGTTAGGATCCTCGTTGATGACTGCGTTGCAGCGTATTTGCTTGGCGCGGTCGGCATACCTGCCATCATGAACACACATTACCACAAGTAAGTTTCTGGGAAGACACAGCATTTATGTAACTGGTTGAATTATATTCATCTGCTCCCCTTTCATATGGAGTTCGGTTTGTACTTATAATGCTGTTATTTAAAAAGGCTCGGTGTAAAAGTTGACCAGGATTTTAACTTTGCTCTTTTGAAATTGCTTTACAATATATTTGGATTGGATTTTATGTGGCAAACGCAGAGAGGTCGGCGCGCTGTTTTTACCTGAGTGTGCTGAGTGTCTCATCATAGTTAATGTCCGCCGGGCTCAGCGCAGCCACCATGGCGGTGCGTGAATTCCCGCCTGATGCAAAGTGGAAACACGCAGCATTAGCAGAGTTTAAATGAGAAAAGGCCCTTCATCGAGGTTAGCTGATACCTACCAAGATTCTCTCGGAGTAGCCAAGTCAGAACTGAATCGCGATAAGGAATGAAACTTTCCACTTTCTTCTTCTTTTTGTTCTGCGTGTTAGTGAAGGCTGGGTTATTACCTCCGCCAGGAAGCTTGTGTTTAGTTAGTTATCTGAAAATAATTTGTTTGGCATACCTTGTTTGGTCCAGAGTCCTGAAATGAACCACAGTGTGAACATCATTATAATTAACACACATGAATAAAGGTGAACGGTGTTAGCTCTGCTATTAGCTCTACTTCTGGAAATAGTTCTAGCCGTTGTTCTTGTTCTGTTCCTCGAGTGGGTCTGCTTCCACTTCTTCTTTGAGTCCAGATACTTAACCTTGTTCTATTCCAAGTTTTATTGTTCCAGGGGGTTTATTCAGGCTTTAGTTCTGGTTATGTTTCCACTTCTGCCTCTTATTCTTGAACTGGTTCAGGTCCTGGTACTTGTCCTAGTTATGGTTCAGGGTCTAGTTCTGGTTATAGTTGTAGCTCTGATTGTGGTTGCAGTTCTTTTTCTATATTGTGTTCTAATTCTTGTTATGTTTCTGTCTCCTGTACTGTTTCATGTCTCAGTGCTTGGACTTGATCTAGTTCTTGTTCTGGTTCGATTTGTACAATGAGAAGAATTTCGGAATAACTCTCACCACTTCTGCCAAAGCGGAGATGACTTTTCCCAGCGTGGTTAGGGATTTGTTGATGTTGGCTCCTTCCTGTGGCCCAGCAAAAATAAGGTCACATGATGATTTGAATGTATTCGTCTATAAGGTGTGAAATTTTTGAAAAAAAAAAGATGTCCTACCTTCAGCCTGGTCCCTTTGGCTCCAGTGGAATCAGCTCTCTCGCTGCCGGCCAAATCCACCAAACTGATTTTACTCACCTGAAAGCGCAGAATTGAGGAGACTCCAGTCAAGAAAACATGAGAAAAAGGCTTCTTCATATTATGACAATGACTCTGACATGTGGTGACACCACGGAGTGCGCAATGACATTCTGAGCAGCCACACCAGTTTTTTTCCTTGTGCCGTTGTGTTGAGTTACATCCACAAAACGTTGTGTGTGTGTGTGTGTGTGTGTGTGTGTGTTACCTTCTCAGAGGTGTTGTCGGTGTCGGCGTCGTGGCGTTTCTGAGTGAAGATGATGTTAAAAACAGCGTGCGAGCGACTGCTGGTCTCGTTCATGTTGGTAGCAGCCACCGTCCTGTCGGGAGAAAGGCAGTCACTTCAGTTTGTCTGCAGAATGCTTTACAGCAGTGGACCCTCAACCCTTTATACCGCCACAGAATGTTTCATACAAGTACAAGTCAATCGAACAAGCGACTGCTCGTAACTCGAAAAACGCTCAAGTTAGAAGAGCCCTAGTCAATCAAGATACTACTGTAGTTGAGGTTTGAGTCTGCCCTACCTGGCTTTGTTACCAGAGTCCATCAGATCCTGGATGTCATTGTAGGAGGTGACAGCCAACTTGGACAGGTCCTCCACATAGGGACCCATCAGCGGATGCTCTCGCACTCGCAGGTTGCCTTTGTTCTTGGGGTTGAGCAGGTCACGCACACGCTCGCAGTAGATTTCCATGTAGCTCACCTACCAAGAGGCAACAAGTCAGCACTGAAACACAAAAACTTTGTTCAATTCATCGAATAATCAACATTTATCGATTAATCGATAACATCATTGAGAGATTAATTGATTATTAAAATAATTGTTGGGTGCAGCCTTATTGCATCCAGTATTTTTCATCTTTTTCTTTTTTTAATGCCTGAAAATAGTCAATACATTTTTGTTTCTGCTTTGGTCGCGCCACAATTTTGTGTGCATCCAACAAAAGGATGAGAAAAGGGACAAAATGTGGGCTCTTACCTCCACGGAGTAGGACATACTGTTGTCAGTGTTGTGGTTGATTTTGGTAAAGAGATCTTCACACAGCTGCAAGTGGGAAAATAACATTCATCAGGACTTCATCACAATCACACAATCATCCTCATAATTAACCTTTTTATAATGTTTGTAAAAAAAAAACAGATCACAGGGTTCAGCCGAGTAGCAGAAAGAACCTGTGGTCGAGGAGGACACTGTAAATCAAATCCTCTGCCGAAGTCAAATGCCACCCGGAACTACATGTGATGTCATGGAGAAACAGTTTATTGGATGAGTCATCACTACACATGCGTACCAGCGGGATAATGCCCTGTTGATCTTTGACGTCTTGCTTTCCCATCATAGTGTACGACTTGCCGGCGCCTGTCTGTCCGTATGCAAAGATGCAGACGTTATAACCCTCGAAGGCGTGCAGCAGCATTTCCTCACCGATGTCTTTGTAGACGAGCATTTGAGATGCGTAGTTCACATCCTCGGGCTGCCGGTGGCAATGAAAACATATTTGTGAATATGAACAATGCACAGCATCGTGTTGTGCACAGGTGCGTGTTTGTGGGAGGTTACCGAAGTGTGTGACCAGTAGGAGTAATCAAAGTTGAAGCTCTTGTTGTCTTTGGCCTGCTTGGGGTTAATAATGGCTGGAAGACAGAAGGACAGGAGAAAATATTATCCATGCATCCATTTTCTGAAGCGTTTTCCTCATTGGGGTTTTAAATGAATGACTTACTGTTGATTATTTTTATTCAATAAAAAAATGAGGATGCAAAAGTTAATCACCGAATAAAACAGACCAAAAACATTTCTGACAAAACAATAAATTACTACATACATTTTCAACGTTTTTTTTTTTAAATTCAATGAAAACAGATCAGATAAACTGGGGCAAAAAAAAAAAAAATCACACTTTTAAAACAGTGATTACCTAAATAAAAATGCATATAAATAATGTATTTATTATTATTTATGCAATTATGACTATAGATTTAAATATGTATTAAATATAAAAGATGTGAAAAATACAAATAAATAAATACGAGTATATATTTATTATTCTCTGTTTTTAATTAATCAAAGCTATTCCTCAACCATTATTTCAAAATGACACAAAATATAAATTACATGAAAACAGATCAAATAAAGAGCGGCAAGTAAAATAACCACAATTCTTCAGCAGTCAATAATGATGTAAATAAAAAATACATGATGGATAAAATGTACAGTATTATTTTTTATTCTTATCAAATATGTTGTTTATTTAGTGATAGATTTTGATTACATGAACACTTGTTCTCTCAATTGTGATGATATCCATCATCTGTTTTTTATTCAATGAAAATAAATACTAAATTCCTTTTCTGAAATCTAACATTCATGGATAACAATTAGTCATTACTGTACTGTATATTTTTAGTGATGCCGGTCATTTTAGAAGATGAAAATCTCATTCCTTGCCCGGAAAGGGAAGCGCCACACCAGCCTTTCAAGACGTGACCTAGAGCGGCGGAGGTTCTAATGAGCTCGTGGGCTGACGTCAGCGCCCCTCGCTGTGCTCTGCCGGTGACGCCACTCTGAGCGGCGCTATTAGTACGCCGAGCACGTCTTTCTGTGTACCACGCATGAATTTCTTTTCACGAGGGCAACACGGGCGTGGCAGCAGCTGAGTGCTCGTTTGCTCACACCGGTCGGTACATAACCTAATGACATCCGATGCAAAAGCTGGATGGAAAACGAAATAACAATAAGTCATGCTCACTTTTTAAAATTCAGCCCTCGAAGCCACTTTCACTTGTCAATAGGACATTTCGTCAGGATGTCTATCATGGGTAGACCCACCAAAAATTGTCAAGACGCCTTGCAAGAAAAGACATCGGAAGTCTGCCCTTTTGGTTTAAAGCAGCCATTTTACTGTAATTTTAAAAGCTATTTCAAAAGCATTCTTGTCTAACAAATTTTGTCCAAAAGATACTGAATACAAACTGTGTAAACTAGACAAATTAGTGATGCGAAATAAAAAGGATATTCAATACCATTTTTATTCAGACTTACACCAATATGAGTATTTAGTCTTTGAATAGTCACCGATACTGAACACTGATACATCTAGTACTTTTGATACATTAACTTTTCTTTAAAACAATGACAAAAAAAATTATCAACAATGATCTTTCTTCCTTAGGGCGATGATGACTGACCATTGTGTGAAACTGACACAGCGTAGCGCCAACTACTGCCAAGGAGGACTTACTCAATGTCTGATTTTTTTTTTCGGCCTTTAGTACCTGTGGCTGTTATTGACAGCCTCTACGATTATCCGATACTTTAAAATAGGGCCAGTATTAGCCCGATGCAACACCTGGTTAGGTTCTCACCCATCCCTACTAAATAACAAAGGGTTTGAGTGGTTGTCATTGGGTATGGTCTCAATTTGCCAGGTAAAAAAAAAACAAAAAACAAAGTCAGCCATTTTGACTTGATTTTGACTATAGCCATTTCGAGAGATCTTTCAGAGATGGACTTAAGTTTGTCCAATTGGTACAAATTTGAATATACACAAGCATTGGATTGGATTGAATTGGATTGGATAAAACTTTATTGTCAAATGTACTGTATGTGTAACATATAGCACAGATGAAATTTCTTCCCGCTCAACATAAAACAAGCATGAAACTCCAATAACTCCACAATTTGAAAATTCAGCCCCCGAAGTCCGTTTCACTTGACAACCTGAAATTTGGTAGACATGTCTATTATGGGCTGACCCACAGAAAATTCTCAAGAAGCCGGGCCTGAAAAAAAACACAGGAACTCTGTCATTTTGATTGAAGGAGTCTCTGCGTGTTTCAGGCTAAGGGCTAAGCGCTCTCCAACAAGAGGCCTATTATTGCTTTAGCTCAGTGTCTTGCATCCTAATTCATCTCAGCGTGGGAGAAACCGTCTCCATCCCAACAGCCCGACCCTTCTAACAAAAAAAAAAAAAAAAAAAGATGTCTGCCATTCTCCTGCCATGTGGGAAGTGGCCTGTCGAGCAGCATGGCAACAAAGACGACGGGAAGACAAGGAGACGTTTATATGCCGTCAACACTGCAGAAGCAATGAACTCGTTCACACCCCCGTTTCCCCCCCAACACTCGCACACACACACACGCGCACACACACACACGCACACACGCTCCCAATATACATCCAGCAAACACTGAATGTCTATGGTGGACACCAAGCTGCATTGCAACTGACTTAAGTGAAATTGTGATTTAAAACACAATAAAAAGGACTATTATGAAAAGTAGACTGGATTGAGCGTATTACATTGTGGAATGACCATAAACTCAACAGAAAAAAAACAGACTACGATGGAGAAGTTTTGGGAAACCAAAAAATGAGGCAAACTGTCTGGATGAATTAAGCCATATAGCTTCCTGGAATGTAAACACAAGATACACACAACAACATGCTGGAGAGACAATATGGCAGCTTCGACTGCATAAAAAGTGAGTAAACGACAAAACGAGGCAGACTGGAAGTAAAAAAGTAATTATTGTAGCTCCATGGAACGAAAAGGTGGATGACACACACATAATTTATGTCCCCAGAACTTAAAAATGGATACACACAATATTGTGGAGTGACTGCATATCACAGTTGTGTTTTTCATTTAACTTGAGCCCAGCAAATAAATCAATCAATCAATCAATCAAAAAGGCGCACAGCTGAGAAGCCATGTTGTCGTTTAGTCAGCCGTGACGCGACACAGGGGACAGCAAAGGTTTAAATTAGGCCAAACGTTAAATATTTCACAAGGCTTCATCTATTATTGACGTGTGGCTTTAACTCGGCGAGCAGACCACATATCCAGTGTCTCCTCCGTAGGCGATGCTGCACCGTAAACTTCGTAAAGTACATTTTACTCTAAAAAGAATATATTTGGTCTCTGTCTAAACAGAGCAATTTTTTACACTCGGAAGAGAGTAAAATATTAATTTTTCACTGGAAATAATTTGGAGCGATACGAACTTGTAAAATAAAGTCATTGAATAAAAGAACACAATTGCTATTCCATCTACTACCCTCGAAATTGAAATATGGGTGTGGTTACAACTCACTGGTAGTGTTTCCTGACATCTGGATGATGCATTTGCTCTCTTTGCTCATCTCCCTGGAGTTGAAAGGCCGGACACGGACTGCCACCTTCACAGAGGCTCCCGCCATGGTGCACCACCTTTCTTGGCCGACTTATTTGGACCACCGCAGCTCTGTGGAGGGAAATTGAACAGGGAATTCGAGTTACTTTTACTGCACGTCAATGAATAAAAAAAGAATGACAACTTCCTGCAGACTAGAGCTGGACAGTTAGAGATTAGCCTGGATTTATGATTCGACTCTGTGGGAATCTGAACATTTCTTTCACTGAATCGAGCGAGTGGACGCACTGGAAACACAGCAGACTTGAATAATTCGTTTCACTGGCTCGAGTATACAGGCCCACTGAAAAAACAGTCGACTTGGATGATTTGGTTCACTGACTTGAGTTGGTGGACTCCCTGGAAACACCGCCGACTCAGACGACTTCTATCACTGAGTCAAATAGACTGATATTTCTGCTTTATCAGTTCGTTGACTCAAATGAGTCAGTTGTACCGGTTCCCCTACTCAGGGTAGTGGACTCGCAACAAATTCAAGTGATGCAAATAACTGACTGAAGTTATTGGGATTGCCATCAGGACCGCAACCTCAGATAATTCGGCGTGCTGACTGACTCAAGTTAACGAAGTCACCAGTAACACGGCAAATCATTTGGTTCACTGACTCCAGTCAGCAGACTCACAGAAAAGAGTCGAATGGTTTGGTTCATTGATTCAATTTAGCTGATTCGATTTTATCCGTTCACTGACTGGAGCTTGCGGGCTCACCAAAGGTGTGGTGCCAATCAGCAGGCTCATTGGAAACACCACAGACTCGGATAATTCAATTCACTTACTCAAGTTAGCGTACTCACTAGAAACACAACAGACTCCACAAACTCAGTTCACTGACTCAAATTAGCGGATTCACTGTAAACACCACTGACTCAGGGTGATTCAAGTGAATCAGTTCTCTTAGGTGTGTGAGTCAGACTTTAGCAGCGCAACTGAAGACGTTCTGGTGTCCAAGAAAGAATATGACCTTAGGGACGGATGTTTGGGACAATGGCGGCGGGTGCATGGTCAGCTGCTGCCATAGCGACACATGAAAAAGTGAGGGGCGGACAAAAGATGTGCAGGCGCAGCTAAAACATGTGTCCCAGGATTAGAGCGCCACATTCCCAGGCCTCGCGGAACTTAAAAACCACAATGCTGTCACTCTAATGTGTGTCGGGAAAAGCGTGACTCATCCCTGTCAATTGAGTTAATGATAATATTCATCAATAGCAGTCAGAAGGCAGGCAGGATGACGCAACGATAGTGGCAGTACAGGAAGCATTCAGGCAGACGAGAGAATAGGCAATAGGTAGCTGAGTAGCAACAAGCTAGGTTGCTAAGACGGTAGGTTGGAAAGATGCTGGTGAGATAATAAGTGAGTAGCTAAAAGTGCTAGAAAACCTGTTACCAGCTAAGTAGGTAGGTAGGCAGGCAGGCACGCAGGTAGGTAGGTAGGTAGGTAGGTAGGTAGGTAGGTAGGTAGGTAGGTAGGTAGGTAGGTAGGTAGGTAGGTAGGTAGGTAGGTAGGTAGGTAGGTAGCTTGCTAGCAGTTTAATCAGAATGCCATGATCAGACTAATGGAGGCGCATAGAACATATGATAGTAAAGAATATTTTTGACTTGACTTGTGATCAGAATTAATCAATCACATGCAAACCCATTTTAACTTGGAGTCAGCAACACTCCTGTCACCATTTAAAATGCCTCTGATTAAATCCAAATAAAGTTCAGCAGTTCTATTAATGTAGTCGTAGTTTTTATATCCACAAAGGAGTATCTACGATGATAAGAAGATTGGACACTGAAACGCTGGGTAGATCAAAGTAATTGGACACCGCTTGGGTGTTTTCTGCCTCGAAGGCGTCCGCTTACTTCACACGAAGTTCCGCTCTCTCTTCCATTTGGGTGTTATTTCGCCAAATGGGCACACTTGCAGGGCTACTCCCTTGATGCTGTCAGAAATTAGGTCTACTAAGGTATACTGTTGCGTCACGCTCTGTTTTTGCTGAGTCATCGGGGTTGCCGCCTTTGCCAAGTAGCACCTAAATGAATATCATGTGCCACTCATTCAGGCTGTTAAGTGTGGCATCTTCTTTGTCAGTCAGATGGCAAGTATAGTGAAGTCCACTCCCCCCCCCCCACACACACACACACACAAACAATAATTCAGCGCATTTTCTATACCAAAAGATGTAATTTGTATGATTTTTCTGTACATTTTGCGCCAGTAATAACGATGCAGGGCAGTCAGGGCGGTCACCGAGCTGCTGATGACAAAAGGCTACACCTCATGTCTCTCCCAAGATGTAACATTTTGACAGAAATTAGCACAATTCTGACAAATAAACAGCATAGAAATGTCATGTGGAGAAGAAATTACACTTCAATTAATGTAATTGTGTAAACATAGTTGATTCGTCTAAATTCCTCTTAACTGTGTTAATGTTACATACATTAATATGATACAATAACGTGTAAACATGAAGTGTCCCGTGGGAGGCAGTGGCTGTCTACTCAATGGCCGCACCCTGAGCCCACGTCGGTGGGATTTAAAACACACTCACTCACTCACACAAAAAAAAAACCCAAACAAACGCCAAAACGGACAAATTGTGTAGGATAAAAGCAAAATATTTATAAAATAGTACATACGTGACGTTAGCACCGTGTTTGTGGACCTCAGTCGTATTTTCAATTGGATCCTTCCCGCCTACGACCAGTCTCCATCAAGACGGAAGGACTCGGTGTCCTCTGTCGACCCGTGAAAGGATGTGCCTTTTCGGGGTAGGCGGTGGCCGTGGGGGCCGCTGACCAGCGGGCTTGGGTCTGGAGTGGATGGTGGTGTCCAAAATGGTTGTGTCGGAGGAGGATGCTGTACCGAACCACGGGGCGGTGACGTCATCGCCGAGGGAGGTAACAGCATCAATGCAGTGGTCGGAACAGCGCGGTGTAGGAAGATGGACGATAGGAGGAAGAGCCAGAAGGGAGGAGGAAGTGCACCTATCCGATGCTTGACGTCATACCAAAAACTCAGGATTATTTTTATTTACCGAGACAATGAAGGCGTGCATATATATATCTATATATTTTAAAATATAGATATATATTTATATATATCTATAGATATATATATAATTTTGGACTTAGCAAAATGGTTTCTGCAAAAGCCAGCGAAGTGACACCCAAACTAGTTACGCGTTGTTGATTAGCTCCCAGTTAGGTTGCTAATTATGTACTTAACGACGTGCAATATAGGTTGCTAAGGCAGGTAGATAGGCAAAAGGCTGACTAAATAGTTAGCTGAATAGAGAAAACCTAAGTCAGTAGGTATGAAACGTGGAGTGAGACAGGAAAGTGAGTGGCTGAGAGCTAGGTTCCCTAGGAGGTAGGGGGCAACGTTTAACAACCTACCTGGTAGCTAACCACCTACCTAGTTATTTATGTAGCTCTTGCTACCTACAGTATTTATGCTAACATTTCAGGTTTCGTGCACAAGTACACACATTGATATTGATGTTTATTGCCATCATGTCATTGATTTGATTAAGACCTTTTAACTAAGCTGCTCATCCTAATGAACGAAAGCGCCCACGCATCTATCACATGAAGTTCGTCAAATGTGTGACGACTATCGAAATATGTATCTCTTAAACTGGACATTTATGATCAAGTAGAGACCAACAGATGGGTGATGATAATGATTTTCCAGTCAAATGACTTGGGAGCATGTCATCTTCATTAGTAGCCTCCCTATTTAGCCACCCAGCTTGTACCTAATACAGTGAATAGGCAGGTTAAGAGCGCCCCCTACGGGTACTTCTATCTCTATTCTGCCATGTCTAAACACAGTGGTGGGACTATCTTGAATTATTTAGACCAGTTGTTTCCCTCCTGCTAAGTGTGACGTACAGTTCTCTTTGTTCAGATGTCATTGTGTCACTACAATAGGGTGGGACAAAAGGCAGTAGATACTTCTGAAACGTACTTGATTAAGGAACGATGGGGGGAGAGAAGGGGAGAGGGAGGGTGCAATGGAGAAGGGGATGCGAGAGGAGAGAAAGGATGGAAGGAAGGTAGGGATGAAGAGTGGAAAGTAGCAAGGGTTGATTGAAGGATACGGGGTCATGAGAGGATAGGATTAGGGTAGGGAACAAGGATAGTGTGAAAGTAAGATTGGGAGGAGCGAGAGAAGAAAGAGCAGGAAGGAGTGAAGACAATATCAAAGGACCAAAAGAAAGAAGGAAAACAAGGATGTATATAAGGGAGGAATTAGGGGAAAAGGGAAGAATGATGGGAGGCATTAAGGGTGGATGAAAGGAAGGAAAGAAGGACGGATGGAAGGAATCTTGGGAGGATGGAAGACGAAGAAAAGGGAACAAGGATGGTGTTAACTCATTCAGTACCAGCCAATTCTGGACCAAGTCTGAAAAGACGTTTAAAAACGTCTTTGGGAGTGAATGAGTTAAGAGATTTTGTGTGTAAGAAGTGAAGAGAGGAGGGAGAAGGAGTGAAGGGAGGAAGATGTGTGAAAGAAAGGCCTTGGGGAAAGAAATGGGTGCAATAGTGGAAATTAGTAAAAGGGGAAGGATATTAGGAAGCATACAATTGTAAGAAATTCAGGAAGTAAAGGGGGAAGGGAACACGCACAGTGTGAAAGTGAATTAGGAAAGAGAGAAGGGTCATTAGGAAGGATGAAGAAAGAATGAAGCAAGGGAGGATGGATTAAGGAAAAGGGAGGAAGAGAGGAAGGAAAGAGAGAAAGATCGAGATCACAATGAAAAAACTGAAGAATATATAGAAGACTGCACACAGCTACACAAGAAAACAGCAGTAATTGTTTGGATTGAGGGAAAAGTGGTTTTATTGTCAAGTTTAGTGACATTTGAACTTAAACATAGATCTGAACATTAGTGGACCACTCACAGTCCTCCACATTCATCACACAACAAAGAGGTGAGGAAAAACAAACACAATAACAGCCATTACTTACATTTTCTTGGGGTCGCCTCACTAAAATGGCTTTTTTTTTCTAAAGTTGAATTAAAGTAGACGCACAACATGACACATGGTGTAAACAGATGTACTGTAAATGGTCACTATCAGGACAGTATGCAAAGTCAACATTATTTACCAGCACCTTTCAAGTCAGATTTGCTTCATTTGGACATGCAGGTACGTTGAAGATTTAAAGTTACTTTCATGTACCTGCTATGCCATGCATAGAGGACACTAAAATACTGGCGTCATGAGTCAGATCGAAAACGCCTGAGTTGATTGGGTCATATTGAGTCATTCAGTTGGAGTCAAGTTAGGGGATCGGATCGTTTACGAACTCCAGTGAGCGGACTCGCTGGGAAACACCACAGATTCAAATGATTCTTTTGTATCAGTTCAGTGACCCGAGTAAAATAAAATAAATCGCCAAAAACACCGCTGACTCATGTGATTCAATTCAATCGATGAACTAACTTGAGTTAGGTGACTCGGTTGATTTGGTTTGCTGAATCTGGTTGGTGGAAATTCTGCACTCGCAAGGTTTCACTTTTACCGCTTCACTGACTCGAAGCCTCGGATGATTTGGATCTATTTGGTCACTGACTCAACTTAGTTGAGTTGCCGTAAACATCGCAGTTTCACAATGAAGTATCAGCTGAGTGAATCTATAGTCAACTCAGATGATTAATCTGTAACACTGGAGACTAAGACGATTCTCTCATGTTGGTTCTCTGACTTGAGATAGCAAACTTAGATGATTTGGTTGTATCAGTTTACTGACTCAAGTTGGCTGACTCAAGCGATTCAGTCGTATCGGTCCACTTACTCGAGTTAGAGGGCTCACTGTAAACCCATGGACTCGGGTGATTGGGTTGTTTCTTGACTGTGCTGAGTCAGTTGAATAAGTTCACTTAATCGAGTTAGCAAGCCTACCACGAAACACCGTGGATTCAACTAGCTAATTGCTAGCTGGTTAGCCTTTGGCAACAAAAACACTTTGGCTTGGTTTGTGTTGAAATGATAACGCTTAAGGGTTTAACATTTTCAACATAGTTGTTCCTGGACTAGGTTATCACAAGGATTTAAAGAAAAAAAACAAAACAAAAACAAACAGATTTTTCATGATATTTTGGCCTTTCATCGACATGTATTTTTCATCATCGCTCGCATTTGTTATTTGTTGAAAAAACATTAGAATTGTGCGTTGTCAATCAAACGTATCCTTACGATATTTTCTTGATTAATTCATGATTGTGATTATACAACATATATGATTTCTGTCAATGACAAAGTATGTGATTATTTTTAACATACAGTACTTGTATTGCAATAATGTTGTTTTCAGGAGAAAAACAAGTAACTTCAAATTTCTTGAGTTTTAAAATGAAAATGTATTTTTTTTAAAAAATTCTATGCGGGCATTTTAAACCTAAGTAAAAGGAAAAAAAAGTGGAGCTCAAGTATCTTTTTTTTTTTTAACTGCATGAATTAAAGCAGTGCCAGACCGGCTGAATCATACTTCGCAAAACACAGACCAAATTTTATGTGGAAAATTATTTTGTTAAAACTGTCTTTTAAAAAAACATGTGTGGACATATTTTTTGTGAATGGGACCTATTTGTTGACTTAATTTTCCTGCATCCGGCACCAAATTCCTTAGCGTTGTACACTGAGGGTGGTTGTGACAGGCTCAAGAACCAAATTCACAAGAGGTGAATGCATTCTTACATGGACAAAACTTCTCTTAAAACAGTTTTTTAAAAACATTTCTGTGAGAAAAATTTAGTTAAAATCACATTTGATGCCAACGCCACAAATTTCAGTGTATGCATTGACTTTGTTTCCTTGCATCCAATATCCAATATCGTAATGTCATACACAGGTGGTGCTTGTTGATGAACTAAATCATATTGCGGGTGAATGCATTTTTACACCAACAAAAATCCTGTCAAAACGTGGCACCATTTGTTGTAAGTGGGACAAATATACAGTACTTGTGTGCACTGACTTAATTTTCCTGCATCCGGCACCTGATATCTTAATATGGTACACTAGGTAAACAAGTGCATTTTTTCCCCCCAAAATCGTTTACATCGGGTCTGGAGGTTTCCCTTAAGAGTTCCAGTCCGTCGGTTACAAGATGGTGTAAAAAGGCTAACGTCAACCCCCTCTGGAGTCACTGAGGCATGAGTTCCTTCAGAGAGGCTAACGCCGAATGGATGCGCACATGTAGCCTGTTCTCAAAGTCATAGCCTGTGAAATCCTCCTGGAACCACAAATCGAGTATTCAAATAACTATCATGTTATCCTGTAATGCTAAGTCTGTGTGCTCACTTAGCAGGAGCAGATTACATAAAACATTACAAATTCAAAGAACAGATTTCGATGATCATTTTTACCTTGGCTTGAAGTAGGAAAGATCTCCCCTTGCCCACCGTCTGATTGGTGGGAACACAAAATTAATGTTAGAAAACAACACATGTCCAAAAACATTTAATTATTATCACTATTCTTTTGATCAGAAAACTTTTTCGTGTTTAGGATAAAAACAGAAAAGAAAATTGCAGATACCTGCTTTTAATCTGCAGTAAATGTATGTATCCCTCATTGGAGACCCAACACAAGTAGTGTTTTGGTCAAATAATTTCCATTTTTTGTTACGAGCGTTAAAAAGTAATGATACATTTTTCAACTGTATCGCCCAGCCCTATTTTCCAACTTTATAGTCCCATGCTGAACAGTAACAGTTGAACCTGTATTATTTTCCACTTGAATTTATTTTGAACAAAGACTAAAACTCAAGAGTTGTCAGTTTATTGTTTTTCACTTTTTATGACTCCAAATGAATACTAAATCAGAGTGAGTTGTTTGTGTTTTATTTTGTACTTAAATTCTTAGTTGCACAGTGACTGTTCTAACTGTTGTCAGAAATAAACAAGAAGAACTCCATATTTAGTGTTTACATTGGTGATGGCCCCATAGAAAATATTGCAAAGAAAATGTTTGACTTAAATTTCCCTTTAAAAAAGAGGCAGAAGAGAACTGGACTGACCTCGGGTTTGGCTAACAGCACGCAGCCCAATTCATAGACGGCGTACGGCTGAACGTATGAATTCGTCTGACGTCCGTACTCGTCTCTGGCTGCCATTTGGAAGGACTGCACAAAAATGTCCCACAATAAACACCACGTAGAGTCATTGTTAGACGCCGTTCAGTTACCTGGACGGCATCCCTGGTGTTGCCGTGACATTTGTGGACGGCGCCCAGCAGGAGATGTTTCAAGCCGCGGCACGACGCCTCATCAAGACGCTGCAGCACTGAACCAACAATACAGATCAAGAAATCGATCCCAGTCCTGCTCTTCACTTGTCAACTCGGCTAATGCTGTGCACTCGTGACATGAACATCCTCATCAAACTACAGGGAGATTCATCAGCTACCTTTTTTGGCATAATCTAGTGAATTTCTAGAGGATTCCTGAACATCGAACTGCACAACTCACGGCTTCGTCATACCTATCGCAAGACCATCACTTTTGTACCTTGGTTCATGACCTGCAGCTTGGAGGAGGAGCAGTTGGGAAGTGCTTTCCACAGGTACAACACCTCGATGACGCCCAGGATGCAAAGCTCTCTGCTGAGGGGGATCTTTCTCAAACGCTCAGCCTGCATGCATGCATCGAAGACACGCCCAAATTAACCAAACTCGCACCGCAGGACCATGTCAAAGTCACACATCAAGAAACTCATCAAGAAAACATGCATCAAACACACATGAAAGACTCAGTGAAGACACAAAATCAGAGACACATTAAAAAGATACACTCAAAGAAAAAAAGACACACATACTGTACCACAGACACACATCAAAGATACAACAACACTGCAATGAGGGAGGGTAAACACATTTTTTAGAACGCATACCCGTTTAACAGCAAACTGCTCAATCTGGTTATTTTTCCTCTTGAACAGCTTCTGCACGTCTTTGAAGACGCCACTGGCGCCGTCCAGGTCACCCGAGGCTCCCTGGCATACTAAAGATGAAGACCGAGATGAAAACAAACCCAGCAATGCGACGATGCAAATTCCTGCGCTAGGAGGGAGCATCCCACCTCCTGTCAAGTAAGCATAGTAGCACTGCGACCATCTTGACTCATTCTTCAGTCTCTCGAAGGACTGGTGAGCATCCTCGAAGTTCATCTCGATCATGCTGCACCAGCCTGACAAGAGAGATTGAAACAATCTAGCAGTGTAAAGTCCCGACGAGTCGCGCCACACCCGAAGAGTTGCAAACGTACCGATCTCGTACAGACACACGTGCTGTATTTCTCTTTGGCCGGAAGCCAGTTCCAGTGCGTCGTTGAAGCAGGCCAGAGCGCTGTTGATGTGACACTAAGGATGCATAAAACACCCACATGATCCTGAACGCCTCACTGCAGTCATTTTTAATCACTGTGTCCAGCAAGCAAGCTAAAAACCGACGGTACCTGCTCTCTAGCTATCTCTTCAACATCTCACAAACTTGCCTATCTAGCAACCTTGCCAGCTACTAAGACACCTATCCAGCTAACAACCCAGTAATTCAACTCGCTATCTATCATGCTTGTTTGCTTGCTTCCCACCTACTCATCTTCCCTTCTGACATGCCCGCCTACTTTCCTTGCCAGATACGGACTTAGCCAACCTCCAACATCTCTCCACCTTACCAAACTATTGGAGATAGAGAACAAGCTAACTTGCTGACATGCCTATCTAACAACCTATCTAGTGCTGCATTCCAGAAAAGTGGGAAGTCGGATTTAACTCGCTCACATAGTACCCGTTGCTACGTGTTAAATTTTTTTGGCTTTGTTTTGTCCTTTGAAGTCTTTAAAACACTTTGACCCCTGGCAAACCTGTCTTGTGGCGTTCCGGTACTGTTTTCCCGGAAAACTCAAGACTTCCCACGTTCCTTGAATGCAGCATATTGCCGGCAGCCCCTACCTCCAGCCTGTGTACGCGCCCCTTGAAGAAGATGAAGAGGGAGGAATTTGGGTAGACCAGCGACTTCCTGTGCAGGATCTCTTTGGCCTCTGTCAGGCCAGCGTGAGAATCGCACCCGTCTAGCGCAAAGAAGGGCAACACGACCGTGTGGTACCACAATAGGGCCAACCTGCAAGATCCCACATAATTGCATCATTGTCAAAAAAAAAAAAAAAACATTCTTAAGAGCTACCTGTATGTGATGTACTCACGTAGCTAGGGGTGCCTTCATGTCTTTGCTTTCGCTGGCATAGGCGAGAGCGGCGAGGCCTTGTAGGCGGTCTCCGGGAAAGCCCAGCAGGTTGATGATCTTGAGAAGGTGCGGGGGCACCATGGAGATACACAGATGGAACAGGCCGTAACCGAAGCTTACTGAGCCCTTCAGGCGGTCCAGGGCCTCCGTCGTTACACCGCTCTCCACCTTATTGTGGTTGGCGTTGTCGGGCAAGGTGGTGGTGGGCTCGGTGGTGGTCTGCTGGCAAGCGGCCTGCAGCTGGCTGATGTCGCTGTGACATTTGTTGTACATCTTCCACGCCTTGCGGAGGATCCAGCCGCCTTTGATGTATGCTGCCTCGCCACAAAATACTCAATTTATGAAGCAGACATTCTCAAGAAAGGCACTAAAACAGCTCTCAGTAGAGAACTGCTCACTAGCAAAGTAACTCACAAACTCATAAGAGCTAACAAACAACCTGCGAGATAACTAACAAACAAAAGAAGTAACTGACTCGCTTGCTCATAAAAATTGACTAATTTGGTTGCAGCTGCATTTTTTCAGTGCTCTAGAAATAAAGTTGAGTTGAGTATATCATGAACTGCTAGCTAACTAGCTACCTAAATAACGAACAACAGTTAAAAACAACAAGCAAATTAACTAACTAGTAAGCTAACTGACTGGCTAATTACTTGACAAACGACTCGACACCTATAACTGGCTGGCAACCAGTTTAGGGCGTACTCCACCTACTGTCCGTGACCCTCGTGGGGTTAACCGGCTCAGACAATGGACGCATGGACTATTAGACAATGAGATGACAAACCGAATTGATGGCTAGTTGTCTAACAAGCAAACTATTAGCGACCTAAAAAAAAAAAATTTAACTACCGGTACTTTCCAAAGAAGTTACCCACTGGCGAGCTAACACATCATAACAACCTACTACCTTATTAACGAATAAACTAGCAAACCCTAACCTGAATTAACTACCAGCTAACAAGCAACCTATATAAACTCAAATTACTAACTAGCTACTCCTATACTACTATTCGTAACTAACAAATTAAAACAAAGATGATTCTTGTTTTTCGAACAAACTCTAATGAGCTAAGTAACTATTCCACTCCACAGGCGTGCCGGAAAGTATGCAACTGACCTGAGAGTTCCTGCTTGACGAAGGAAAGCACGGCCAAGTAAACCTGACAGTCAGCCACAATGATCTGTCTTTGCAGACGGTCTACCACCACCACGCCGGACCTCTGAGAGTCCATCTGTACACCCAGAAAACATTCGAGTCCATTATCTTGCGTGTTATTATAGTGGTTTATGGGTTTTTTTTTTTTATGTGTTGCTACTCCTAGCATTATGTTCAACTGTTAAAAGTGGGTTGGAGGGGTAAAACTACATACATTATGTAGTAAAAATCTCCATATGTCAAGAGGTTCACGGGTGGGTCTGAAAGATAATATATATACACTGACACTCTTCTTAATCTTGTTTCTGATGGTCTCCAGCACGCCAACGCTGTCGCTCTCACACAGCTTTTCGGTGGTCTTCAGGTCGTCGCACGCTGTCTGCATCTTCTCCTCCTCGAATGTCATCATGGCATTCTGAAAACAAATCAACACAACTCAATCGACCGTTTCACCATGACGTCACACGTACAGTACAAAAGCCGAAGCCCTCTCTGCGCACTACACAAGTAAACAAATCCTTACAGGTCATTTGGCCAAGAAAGGCTAATTGTGAAAACAGGGTAAAGCTGACATTATGTGAGGTGAACTGCTCATAACTGCTGGCCCAACCTTTTTTGACCTAAGAGCTACTTTTCAAGCAACCAAGCTCTCGCGATCGACCGCTTACCGCACTTGCCCGCATACACACACGCACGCGGGCACCCATGCACACGATCCCACAAGCACACACACACAAAAGCATGCCAAAATGAGCAACAGCCATAACGGCCCCTAACATGATCGAAACAGAAAAATAAAGTAGATATAGATAGAGTCTGTGAAAAGGAAATCCAATGATTTACATGAGTAAAGCCCTGATGTTGAGGCTTAGGATGCACTTTTGCAGCGTGTTAAATGCAGGAACGTCACTATCGTAGCTCACGTGGACCATTTTAAATTGCTTCTCCAGGCGCTCCAGATTCCCAATCTTAGCTAGTGCAGAGTGCGGTCAATTGCAGATGAAAAACACTTTGAATGAGAATTAAAAAAAATAAAATAAAAAAGAGATCGAAATATGGCTCTGATTGCAAGCTAACTACTACTAACCACTAACAACTTCTGGTGATGCAGGATGCTTAGGGTGCAGTGTACACTAACACAAAAATATACCAGATTAATAACACACACACAGACACATTCCATATCCTCCCACACCCCTCGCAATCGACTTAGGACCAGTCCACAGGCTACCGGTTGATCACGACCAACTGGTTGGACACCCCCTCTAGGCGCTCCATCTATGGACGCAGTACGCCCAGAGTGTCAAGCAGAATAGATGGAACAGTACCTAATTAACTATCAGGCTAAAAACAAATGCTGTCTAAATAACTAAGTAACAACCTAAGTTGAAAAGCAAATAACTACCTATCCACATTCCAGTCAGCCAAATGTTTGCACTCACCAAGAAGCTCACAAAACTTGCACCAAAGCTCATCAGTGGACTTTGACTCCTGCAGAGGGAACACAAGTGAAGGCACACCGCAGTGAACGCTGAAGCTGAAATCTACAACTACCAATACCATCTTATGGTACGTTGCAAAGGGCGTCTTTAGTCTTTAGCGTCTTTAGCAGTTAAATACCTGTCATCTGTTAAGCTGAACTTCACAACTATTGATACAACTATGTGTAGTGGTGCATGCCCTTCCTCCAGGCTTGGCTTTTGACACCTTTAAAGCTGATATTACGATGTATCATGGTAGATATTGTCACCGCAGTTATGGCATCTGCAAAGCTGACGTTTATTATGCCTGTTTACAATCGATCAGAAGTAGATGTCTTTACCACAGCTCTGGTATCTGTCAAGATGATGTACTAGCGTGTGCCACGGTAGGTGTCTAAAGAACAGGTCTCATGCAGGTGGGGCATTTGTAAACTGAGATTTACTTTACCAAGATCATTTTTTGTTATTACATAGAAAAACGGTTAACTTTAAAAACGCACACAAAAATGCCTCACCCACCAGTCAATCGCACGCACTTCGGGATGTGACGTCACGACGTCGACTTAACATTAAACCGGTTCACCGCATCTATTTGTTAACACAAACGCGCACAGACATCCCCAGGCATGTGCGTGGACGTTACCTGTATCTCCTGAAGAGCTCGTCGCTCTCCTTAAAGCCGTTGTTGAGCAGCATGTTGATGCCCTGCAGCGCCATCTCGGCGTCATCGATGTGCTCGGCCTTCTCCTCCACCTGCTGCTGATGCTGCTTCTGCTGCTCCGGGCCAGCCATCCCTGCTTGAGTGATGAAGATGATAATGAATGATGCGGGTAATCGAGGACAATCGTCAAAAGTAAGCTGCCTCTCGCTATTCCATTCTTATATATTTTTTCTAGCGAGCCATCCGCCCATCCATCGCTTCCTCGCCCCGGTCGCTCTGCATCCGGTGCATTACGTAATCAAAACAGTCACGTGACGCGTCGAGATTTGCGTGATGACATCACTGGAAGAGGAATCAATGCCACTTAATAACCATAAAATAAGTTGTTTGAATGTAAAAATGAATATTATGTTTATGACAAATAAATAAAGTAGCAGAGAATGTAAAGTTTAAAAAACGACGTTTTTATGTATGGAACAAAGATTAGCGGCCTGAATGGTGTTTGTAATGAGTATAATTTATATTAAATGTAGTTTGCCAATACGATATAACATTTCTGGATACACACACGAACAACAAAATTAACTACGGCCGTGCACTTAGTTTGAAAAGATTTTACAGGCACAATTGAATTTGAATACTTGAGTAAACTGTTGCAAAATTAAACTTGCGTACTAACTGAACTTCTTATTGGCAGGTCATCGCAGCCAACGGAAGTACAGAAAGTACAGAACTTTTTGAATTATCAACGCGCTAAAACAATCAAATGTGACAGACTGGGGCAATTATACCTGCTAATTTCAATAAAGAAACAACAGGTCTCAAGTTTCAAGAAGAAATGCAGTACATGTAGTGCCTTTTTTCACCCATTTTTCCCTCCCAAACATTTTAACTACAACTCTTGGGATTGTTAACATTAACAGATTGTCTCGTAATAAAAAAAAATGAAAGAACTATACTTAAATCAGTAGACACACGTAGATAGGTAGGGTGGTTTCTCGATAGATAGGTAGGTCACGTACTAGCAGAATAGAGAGGTAGGTAGGCAGGCACGAGGCAGTCCCCGCAAGGATTCGCGATTCTGTGGATTTCAAAGCTGAAAGCAGCCCACGGAAGTCAGGGCGAGGTGCAGACTATTACATTTACATGTAGTTTTCATCCTTGCAGCTAGATGTCGCGGTCAAACAGGCTTCGTTCACGCTGCAGGGCGTGATGTCCTTTTCGGATTTTTTTTTTGTGTGTGTGTGTTTATGTGAGATCCATTGTTTTTATGTTCTCGTTGACATTTCCGAAAACAAATGCGTCCTCTAATATTAACTGAACGCGTGCGTGAGAGCTACATGACTTGACAGCTCCATTACTAGGTGGGTAGCTGAAAGGCGACCGAGACAGCTCGTGGCTCACTATCCAGGTTTTTGGATAGCTCAGTTGGTGGCATGCCAGCTAGATAGTCATGCAGTTACATAGGTTGCTTAAAATAGCAAGAATTTCTAAACATGACAGTCTGCCAACATGCTTAATATGGGTGGGATGGCCACTTAAACCTGAGCACGATGCACCAAAAAATTTCGAAAATCAAATGATAGACTTCAGAGAAATTGAATGTTTTCGATCCATCCATCCATTTTCTAATCCGCTTACCCTCATATAGGCGTGCTGGAACCGATCCCAGCTGTCTTCAGGCAGTAGGTGGGGGACAATTTAGTGTTCCATTAACATGCCATGCATGTTTTTGGAATGTGGGAGGAAACTGGAGTACCCGGATAAAACCCAACCAACATGCAAACTCCACACAGGAAGGCCGGAGTCGGACTCGAACCCTGCATCTCTGTATTATAAGGCGGACATGCCAACCAGTCAATCACCATGCTCCCAAATTAAATGTTTTATGTTGAAAAAAAAAAGAAGCTTTTTTAGGGAATGTTTTTGTGTGATATTGCCTGTAGCAATCTGGCCGTAAAACAGTATACCGTCATTATTTCTCAACATAGCTCGGTAACACTTTCGTTTTGTCTCCTACTCAGGGAACCCCTTGTTCGATTGACACACAAGTGCCATTTAAAAATATCTACCAATAAGCTCGTATAAGCTGAAATTCAGAAGGGGTTTCCAAGTCAATGCATCAAAATTACCATAACGTTTCAAACTTTTAGGGCAAGCGTTTCGCTCTCTCTGCTCGGCTTTGTCAAATGGAACATGATGTGAGATAGATAGGAGCTCCCTGGCTAGGTCGTTAGATACATGCATAGGTCATTAGATACATGCATAGACAGATAGATGACTAGATAGTAGTTAGCAACATAACTTTGGAGTTAAAAAAAGACTGTAGCATGTGTTAAAAATAGAGTAAAATGTTTTTAGTCCCTTTGTGGGACATGGCATTTTGTTTTTGTGTGTATTGTTTAGATAATTGTCACATGGTGATGACTCAGCAGTGCTGATCCTTTGAACCGTTTTAGAGGGCAGGCGGGGGGATATGCTCGAAAGAACACGTGCATCCCACTTGACGATGAAAGAGACACTTTGGAATGTTTTTCAGCTTCACAGACAATGAAGGCAGACATGGAGCTAGGATCTACTGTGGCAGCGGTGAAGAGCACCAGGGTGTTTCTGGCTAACCAACAAGTCGGCCCTGCCGTCATCCTAATACGAGATGGTAAAATCCACCAGGTGCTTTCTGGTGGGGAGGTTACAGAGGGTGTGGAGGTAAGATCAAACTGTTAATAGAGATTGTAATACTGCTTGCAAGAGAGATAGGTCGGCGTCTTGTTAATTTTCTAGGTGACACACCGGTACTTGGTAGCTAGAAAGTTATCAGCAGGTTGGTGGGTAGCTGGTGATGTTGCAAGAAAGCTTGGTGGGAGCTTGGCATGTTTGCTCGCTTTCTAGTCAGGTATGCCTCTCTACCTGGATCGTTGGTGTCATGTTAGCTCGATAGGTAGGGGACACGGTACAGTGTTAGGTCATACATAGAAAAACTTGCTTGTGTGCTTGGTATAGCTGACTTGGTTCTGAATTAAGCAGTTCGCTGACATGCTGGCAGGCCGGGTATGTGTCCAATTAACTCTGTTGTCTTGTCTGCAGGTGTTGGATGCAGGCGATAGTGTAGTGATGCCAGGAATCGTGGACTGTCACGTCCACGTCAACGAGCCGGGACGCACCTCCTGGGAAGGGTTCTGGACAGCCACCAGGGCGGCGGCAGCGGGAGGCATCACTACCATTGTGGACATGCCGTTGTGAGTCACCTATCCGTTTATCTAGCCTGTCTAAGTAGGTCAGAAATTGGGCATGTGGAATGCTGGCTAAATAGCCAGCTGGATAGATACCTCAGTTTACCTAGTTGATTGCTAGTTAGCTGACCCTGTACCTAACACAGTACATAATCCATTTGTTCCAGAAACAGCATCCCTCCCACCACCACGCTGGCTAATTTACAGGAGAAGTTGCGCGAGACCTCGGGTAAATGTTTCGTGGACACAGCCTTTTGGGGTGGCGTGATTCCCGGCAATCAGGTAAAGTCGGAACACCCAACATGGCGCATGTGATCTATCAAATTGCCAAACATGCTAAAGCTTGTACCTTTATGAAATTCAAGATAAGCCCAAGTCCTCATGTGCCGTCTACAAAAATATAACCCATAGTCTTAAACTTTCTCCTTAAAGCTAGAACTTCAGCCCATGATCCAGGCTGGAGTAGCTGGCTTCAAGTGCTTCCTGATCCACAGTGGCGTGGATGAGTTCCCTCACGTGAGCCACGGAGACCTGCATGCCGCCTTAGAGCAGCTGAGAGGAACAGGAACTGTCCTACTGGTATGGTGCTCATCAGCTGGCATTTTACATATACAGTTAACTTTCGCCAGCTAGCGTAAACGAACGACACCACTGTTTTACACAGTTAGTGTTAGCTTTAGTTACAGTTAGCTTTAGTTAGCTACGACAACCACAGCGCAACTGTATTTTGCATACAGGTAGCATTAGCCATCGAAATTGACAACATGACACCTGTATTTTAGTCACACAGTTAGCACGTTATCATGAAAAAAAGCTTTATTCTTGAAGGGTCATCAGCTGAATCTTCTTTGTCTCCTTTAGTTTCACGCTGAGAATGAAGCCCAACTGACCAATGAGAGCAATGGCGGTAACATTCTATTCTATTGCAGGCAGTGGACATATCGCTTACTCATCGAGTTAGCATGGCAGCTGCCTATCTACCCACCAAACAGCGATCCACCTAACAGTCTTTACACTTACTTATCTATCGAGAAAACACACTAACTGGCCAGCTATCTAGTCTTCTAGCCTGCTACCTACTTACCCATCTATTTAGCTAGTTTAGCTACCAATCAATCTAGCTAGCGACCTTAATTCTAGCTAGGATGTCAACTAACGCTCTATCTAGCTAGGTACAGTAATTGGCTCAGTAGTTGCCTATCTTGCCAGAATATTGCGCAACTATTTTCTAGCAATACCCGTCAATGTTGATTTATCGAGTTGACTTGTGTCCACATCAGACCCTCAGCAATATGACACCTTCCTGCAGTCCAGACCTGACATCATGGAGGTGGAAGCCATCCGCAGTGTGGTACAACTCTGCACCGAGTACCAGTGAGCTGATCACTTTGACACACAGAAACACTGAACTCCCATTTATCGCGGGGATTCATTCTCGACCCACCTGCAGTATAGAGAGGCCACTATTAAAAAATAAAAAATAAGTGACGCATGCTCGCTTTAAGCTCTTTATTTGTCACTCTTAGTTCAAGTTTATTGTAAAACTGACATATGGAATAAAATTGAACACTTCAAATTGAAGCACCAGAAGTTCATCCAATCACTAAAAACAAATGTCTGCTAGCTTAATGCTAACATATAATGTGTGTGTTTTTGTGCTTTAGGGTGCGCTGCCATGTGGTCCACTTGTCTTCATCTCAGGCACTGCCCGTCATCCAAGAAGCCAAGAAGGGTGGGGCCCCCCTAACGGTGGAGACCACCCACCACTACCTGAGCTTGAGTGCAGAAAACGTACCAGCGGGGGCCACGCAGTTCAAGTGTTGCCCACCAATCAGATCGGCTCACAACCAGGTCGAAAGCAGAATGTCATTGTTACTCACCTTTTTTCCCCTCTACTTTTGCCACTTCTGTTTTCCTTTTTTCCCCCTTTGTCTTGTCCTGCTATCTTCCTTTTCCCTTTTCCTTTCCTACTTTTTCATTGCACACCATCTTCTCCCTCTCCTCCTCATTTGTCTTCTCTTTATTTTTCCCTCTTATTCCTTTTTCTTCAGCTTCTTTCTGCTTTTTGTGTTTAGTCCATGTTATGCTCTGTTGGTCATCTGCACTCAGTATTTGAACCACAACAATGCACAAGGTGATGATTTGTTTTCCTGTGTTGGATCTGTCACTTATTACAAAATTTATAAAGATATTTGTGTGTGTGTGTGTGTGTGTGGTGGGGGGGGGGGGGGGGGGGGGGTACTGGCC
>CAAKHF010025736.1:20564-46824 GCA_901007745.1 Hippocampus kuda | reverse complement strand
CGGTAGCAAAAAGGATCCCAGCCCCTGCTGGGAAAACTCCAGTTCAAAGTTGAACGTGAGCACGTTTCCAAACTCCGACGAGGACAAAGCGCCTTTGAGGAATACGGCCATTTTGCAAGTCGGGCGCATTCCAGCCGCCGGCAACTCAACCCCCCCTTTTGGGCCTCCAATCGCCGACTCGCAAATTTCGGTCTGCGACGACGAAAAAGGGCATGGCGGGAAAATGGGACTTTGCGACGAGGGAAACGTGCACGGGGCCAAAGTCGCGGCGCCGCTCGTGACAAAACCAGCAAAGGCGTGAGGACGGCAAACTCTTTGAATGACTCTTTTTCTCTCTCTGCTTGCTCAAAGAACAAAGGCGTCCTTTCAGGCAGCCGGCGAAGAAAAGGCGTCAAGCGGCCCACGCGCACGCAACAAAGGCGCAACAGTGAGTCACGCGAGCGTTCGCGCCAAACAAAGTGCACGTGCGACTGCAACAATCGGACTCGATCACATCGAGTGGAGCAAACGAAAAGGGCATTTCAAAACAAAGCCCGACAAGAAGAAGAAGAACAAAAGGCCACGACGAGCGTTGACCTCACTTGGTCAAGGGGGCGCGGCGCCGAGGCTCGGCCGCGAGTCGGCGCAGGCCAGCGAGCGGATGTCGTCCGGCTGCCTCCTGCAGTACTCCTGATGATCCACCGGAGGGACGTACATCACCGCCACCTTCAGGCGACTCTCGTCCTGAACCGCAACAACAACAATCAAGAACTTTATGAAAATGTGTTTTTTTTTTTTTGGTTGAATTTTTGAAAAATTACAATTCGCCCTCCCAAATGTAACGGCACGACAATGCAAACTGAAATCGTACGGCCTGAACGATGTCGGCAACGGACGCCGCCTGTGCCGAAGCTTCAAATATGACGGCGGTCTCTCAATCGCACTGAAATCTTTATTTATTTATTTTATTTATTTATTTATTTTTCAAAAAGCATCGCAAACTCTTGAGAGAGCTCAAGAGGTCGCGGTTGGACAAGCGCGACATTTGACCGGCCGCTTGAAGCTGCGCTGGCGCGAGTGACAAACAGGCGGAACAAAAAAAATGCGTGCCGATTCCCTCGCATGCCACCTCGCTGGTGGGATGAGTCACCGTTCCACACGCCCGCATCGCACGCCGACGAAGAAGCTCGGCGTTGGAGCATCCCATCTGCTCTGCAAACGCGGCTGCTGCGTCCCATCGGGACCGTCGACTCGTTGAACAGGGCCTGACACAAGAAGGTCAAAGGTGCAAAAGGCCTGCTGACATCACACACACAAGAGCATCTTTCAACATTTCGAGCGGCCACATTGATAACATGTCAAGAAGTTTCCAAGTTTCCAAACAAAACATGACCCTCACGTGTCAAATTAGTAAACGTGTGTTGTCATCAGCAAAACAACAACGGGGAAAATGGTTTGGACGCGAAGAGTACATTTCATACAAAAATCCCATGCCTGACATGCGTCCAAGTAGTAAAAAGACAAGATAATTGTATAAAATAACAATAACAACAAAGACGACGATAATTGCGTCGCCCGTCGAAGCATGTTAGCAATTTGCGGCTAACGGTCATTTTTCGCGGTTGACGACATGCTTTTTGACTGTGTCGTGCTCATGTAGACGATTGCCTTTACCTCAATCGCCCCTTGCGTGAGTTTGACGCTAATGTTATGGCACAAAAATCTTCACAAACATTCAAGACCTAGAACACTACCAACTGCAGAAGCCAGAACTGGCGGGATCACGCAACACGGACCGGATATACTCTATTTAAGCCTTCACAACAAAAGACAGCCCTCTCAACCCCCTCCAAAAAGACAAACTCCTGTGACTCGTATACAACAACACTTGTATGAATTTTACGTTAATAAATGTATATAATTCAAACATACAAAAAAAAAAACACCAATGTACGGCCCAGAATCCGAAGAAAGGTCACGTGTTTTATTTCGAAAGCTCAGTCTTATCCGCAACAGTCATGTCACCATGTTGCAGAGCGGCGTGTGACCGGATATGCCAAATTCTGCTTCAAACATAAAAGATAAATACAAGTCACAAACGACGACAATACTGTATATGCAAGTATAACTACTCTTCTAACAATATAAGTAAAGGTTACATGCCACAGCTTCCACTAGTGTTTAATCTATGAAGGATTCTATACTTATATATAAAACACAACCACGTTTGGACTAAATCCGAGCAAGGCGGTACACGTGTTTTATTTTGAAGGCCAAGTCGTCCCCGGATCTGTCACGTGACATTGCTGTATGAATGGCGTTTCCCCGCTGCCGACGCGACGTGTAAACAAACTTTTAGTTTTTCCTAAATGGACCTTCCGTGCCTCCCGTGGCAAGACCACGTCGCTCGCAAGTGGGCCGGACTCGAACCCGAGTTCAGGGAGCGTTTTAAGTCCCTGCTTGAAATTGAAGATGTCTTTGAAAGCGCTCTGAGTGTGACAACGTGAGTAGCTCGTTTGCCGAGCCGGCGCATTTCTTACTTTTTTTTTTCTACTGACAAAATATCGATTAGATTTCATGCTAATTCGGTAAATGTATTTGCGCGTCATTATTTCACGTTTGCGTTGCTGCTCCTTTCGCTGTGCGCACAAGGGGGCGGTATGTCACAACAGACAATCTGCACGGAGATTTGAGAAGCAAAGATCAGACAGAACTGGACTGTCCAAGTCCCACAGCACCCCTGCAAGCGATGGAGTCTTAAAACATACAAACACATTTCAAAACATAACAGCGGGAGAGAGAGCAATGGATACGACACAAATATCAGACAGTGTACGATCCACATTTATCTCTTTCTGTTAGCGTTAAAAAGAATTTCGCATTCAGTAATCTGCAGCAAAAATTAGGCAATGCTTGAAATACTGTACCTTCACTTTTCTTTCAAATGCAATGTGCAAACTAAATACTGTGCCACCATCTACTGGTCGACAGTGAAAGTGCACTCAAAACAAAGCTTCCACACGATGACATTGACTTGTAAACCGCACCCCGCAAAAAAAAAAAAAAAAAAAAAAAAATGCCGACCTGAAGCCCGTTGCAACTCAGCTGCAGTCACATGAGCAGTTATTCGCCGAGAATAAAGAATACGTCCCCGTGACGATTGCGATACCGTCCGCACGCTTGCCTTTTCTTCCAGGAAGGACGATGCGGAGCGTCTGCGCCGCATCTCTGCGGAAGGACAACATGGTGACACGCGGAAGGACGCCGCGGAGGCGTCCGCATGCAGGCAGAGCGGAAACGCCAGCTTCAAGAGCGGCAAGTACGCCGAGGCCGCGCTGCACTACTCACAGGTCACCATCCTCTACGTTCACCGCCCCCCTGCCCCCCCCTTTGTGTTCCATCTTGACGAATGGTCATGAATTCTCTCCGGCGACCACAGGGCGTGTGTTTGTCCCCCCAAAGTTCGGAGCAGCTGTCGCTGTGCTACGCCAATCGCTCTGCGGCACTTTACCACCTGCAGCACTACCAGGTGAGAACATTTGCATGGCCGCTAATGGAGTTGGACTGGTCGCCGGTCAATCACTGGGCACCAGAGCCAAACGCTGGATTGGTCGCTACTCACTCACAGGACATATTGAGACGTGCGGGACTGGTCGCCGGTCAATCACTAGACAGGCAGACAAACACTAGCGTGAGCAAGACAAAAATACCGCACTGGCTGTCAGTCACACGCGGGCACAACTCGCCGAGCCGCGGAGCGGTCGGCAGTCACCGCATGGTCTGTCCCCCTCAGGACGCTCTGGAGGACGTGTCGGACGCCGAGAAGAGCGGCTACCCGCCGGCCCTGGCGCACAAGTTGGCGAAGCGCCGCGCGCAATGCCTGGCGCGCCTGCCGTCCTCCCACGTCGGCGCAGACCCAGGCGACCGCTCGGGGACGTCTCCCAAAGTGACGGTGCGCTTCAGCCCGGAGAAAGGTCGCCACATGGTGGCGACGGAGGCCATGGCGGCCGGGGAGGTGATCCTGAGCGAGAGGCCCTTCGGCTCGGTTCTCGTGGCGAGCGGCGGCGCCTTTGGGACGGAGCGGCGGCACTGCCACGCCTGCTTGAAGCCCGCCTGGCGACTGGTCCCGTGCGCCGGGTGCTCGTACGCCCGCTACTGCGGCGCCCGCTGCAGGGACGGCGCCTGGGAGGAGCACCACCGCTGGGAATGCCCGCTGGGCGCCCGCTTGGCGGCCGCCGGCGTCCTGTCGCACTTGGCGCTGAGGGTGGCGCTCAAAGCGGGCGTGGCCAACATGGGCGGCGCCGCCTACCGAGGCGTCTGGGGCCTGCTGCACCACGTGGAGCGGCACCCCGCCAGCATGCGCTTCCTGTGCGCCGTGACCGCGGCCGCGCTGCGGCTGGCGCTCGGCGAGACGGCGGCGCCGCCCGTCGGACGGGAGGAGGACGCGGGGGGGCGGCTGCTGGGCGTGGCCATGCTGAGGCACGCGCTGCAGCTGCGCTGCAACGCGCAGGCCGTCGTCATGCTGCAACAGCCAGGTGACGCCCGGCCGTCGTTTGGTCGTTTTCAGTCGACATCAAGTGGCCGCCTGCCAATCGAGGTTTTTCGCCTCAGGTTTGTCGGACGCTCGCGTGCAGTCCGTTGAGGAGAGACGGGTCGCCACGGCCGTCTTCCCGACGCTGAGTCTCATCAACCACTCGTGCCGGCCCAACACCAGCTTGAGTTTCGGCGCCGGTGGCGCCGTCACGCTGCGAGCGGCGCAAAGCCTGCGTCCCGGACAAGAGGTCGCCCACTGCTACGGTCAGACCGCCGTTCGTAGAGTTTGTCATTTTGATTCCCGTGGGGGTGTGGGGGGGCCTTTACCGATGGTTTCGACGGACTCTGACGTCGCGCCGGTTTTCCCACAGGTCCTCACAGTGGCAGAATGGTCGCCGGGGAGCGGCGCCGCCTCCTGCAGGAGCAGTACTTCTTCTTGTGCCGCTGCGAGGCCTGCCAGGAGGACCGGTCGCCGGACGAACAATCCGGACTGTTGTGTGCCCGCTGCGACGCTTCCCTCCTGGTAAGGGATTTCCTCTTCGGGCGGCGTCCAGTTTTAGCTCTTGGCAATTTAGATCAGTCGCCATGTTGACAAAAGATTGGTCGCCGAGCCACACGGTCCAAGGTCATCTCATGCCACTGGAGCGGTCGCCAGTCAGTTGAAGGGCCCGCATTTGAGCAACAACGGCCGAGACACCCGAAGGCAAACAAGGGACCGGTCGCCAGTCAATCACAGGAGACCAAACTGACTGGTCGATAGTACAATTGGCACAGTCGATTGGTCACCAGTCAATAGAGGGGAACCTACCGATAGAGAAAAACAATGGGGCGGTCGTTCGTCTGTCCAAGGACACTGATTGGAACAGATTGGTCGCTCTTCAACAGTATGACCCCTACCAGCACACGTGCCAGACTGGTCACCTGCCAATCACAGGGTGTCTTGCACAGACAAAAGAACAAATGAACAAATGGATTGCCGGTCGGTCGGTCGCATCGCCTACCTGTACTCCCCCGCAACTGAGCGGTCACCTGTCAATCAGCCTTCCAGCGGAGGCGACCATTCGTGCGGCTCCTGCGGCGGCGCGTGGTCCGGCGGCGAGCTGAGCCAAACGTTGCGGGACGTCCAACGCGACTTGGACGCGGCGGCCCATCTCCTGGAGAGAGATCAACCCGGTGGGTGAGCGGTCGCCGGCCCCCGTCTGCCGCTTCTTTGTGTTGATTGAGCTTTCCGCAGGCGAGGCGGCCGTCCTGCTGGAGCGGTCGCAGACGCGGTGGCGGCGGGCGGGCGTGGCGCCGGCGCGCACGCACGAGCTGGGCGGTCGCACAGAGGACGCCTTGGCCCGAGCGCACGCGCACAAAGGTTGTTGCATCAACACGCCTCAACTTTTCTCGTGGTTTGACGGATTCGTTCCTCTTTGGCCGGTTGAGTGCCACAGTCACACTTTTTTTTTTTTGGAGCGCAGGCGATTGGGCGCGCGCAGCCGAGCACTTGGAGCGCAGCGCCGCCGCCGTGGCGGCTCGCTTCGGAGCGGACAGCGTGGAGATGGCGCGACAGGTCGCCAAGCTGGCGCAGCTGCACTTCAACGCGTGAGTCGCGCCTTCGCCTCCTTTTCAAACGACGCTTTTGTTTTTGTGCCGACGCTGTGGCCCGTCGCCCGCAGCGGCTCCGGAGCGTCGGCCCTGTCCGTCATCCCGGAGGCGCGCCGCCTCCTCACCCTGCACTGCGGCGCCCTCTGCCCCGAAGTGCGGGAACTGCAGGCCATGGAGGACTGCTTGCGCCGTTGACGCAAAAAAAAACGTCAAGCGAAAATGGTCCTTTTAACTCTTGCCACAGCCACAAGTCACAACTTCTCTTTTTTTTTTTTAAATGTGATATCATATGTTGTACTGAATTAAAGATGATCAAATGCACATTTTCACAAATGAATCATTCCTTGGCCAAAATGTTACTTTTGCTAGTAAACATGCTTTTTTTTACCCTTTGCAAAAACATGCCTTTGTTTATCTTAAACCCCCCCAAAAAGGGGAACCAAACAAAAATTCTTTTTCAAGAAAGAGTACTTTTTTTTTTTAAGTGTGACAATTTTGGCTTTCGTGTTTCAAGTCATAGTGAACACCTTTTATCCTGATATCCTGACCTTTGGACATTTGTCTGTAATAATGTGAACAAGAGTGCGTTTCCCACCAAGCTAAAGCATCGCGTCGATGTCATCATGACGTCAGGACTCGCACGCTTGTGATCGCGTCAAACAATTTTGGTCCGATTTGGATTTTGCGAAGCGCCGACGATCGACGCGCTGGCCCCCTCCCGACTGCTTCAGCGCCGCCTTCAAACGCACCTGAATAAGACACGAGCGGAGCAGCGCGCGGGCGACCCGTCGGCGAGACGGAGGACTGGAAAGGGATCCGCACAGACGGTGTCGCTTGTCCGTCCGCCATCAATTAGTCATTTGAGCGAGGGGTGGACGCCGGGATAAAGGCGGCCATTAGCGCTTAGCTTAGCCCAGCTTAGGCTAAACGGCCGCCGCTTGGAGTCGACCGTCCAAACGAGGTGCGCCGAGACTTCGCCGTCGACCGAGATGAAAAGACACACATCAGCATTCATGTAAAACAAGTCGTCATACGTGGACAGGCTAGTTTGTCACGTGTCATTTTGACGGACGTGTGAAAATGGAGATGCAAATACCTGTGAGGTCAGAACATAACGGAAAAAAAAAATCTCTTTTTTCCGTTTTTTTATTTAGCTCAATGCATACATTCCTTATCCTCTGCCAAGAATAACGAGTATTCCTGCGGCCGACTGAGCTGGGAGTGTCTCTTGCTCATCTTAGCGTAGCATCTGCGTGCTAACCTTTGGAAGGAGTCCGCCAAAAGCGTTGGCAACACTGGAGAAGCTTCGCGCGCGTCTCCATTGTCCTGTCCTATCTTTTAGTCATGACGTGTCATCTAATATTCCATTTTCAATCTCTCGCCGGTCTGCCTGAATCTATTCTGAACGTCATAAAAAGTTAAAATTCCATCTCGCAAGGCGGGATGAAGAATGTTTATGAAGATCCGTGTCACACGGTGGCTTCATAAATCTTTTTTTTTTTTTTAATCATCCCCAAGAAGTGTGAAGAAGCAGCGGGAGGTGACGCACACTTTCTCCCAGCGGATCGGATGACAAAACGCAGCGGCGAGGACGCGCCAACGTATCGGTGACACGTGGCCGAGTCAGCGCGAGATCGGAGACGGCGCCCCGGCGCTTTTAGACGCCGCCTGGAACCGGATCGAGTTCCAAAGCGCAGAGGATTTTTCCTTCCGCCATACGACCGCCTTGCACAAAAAAAAAACAAAAACGCTTGGCTTTATTGATAAGCGACGGCCGACTCGGAAGGGACCTGCCAAAGCCGCTTTTATCGCGGGGGGGGGGGGGGGAGCCAGCCACAGAAAAGTGCAAACCGTCAAACATTGTCTCAGATGTCCAAACAAAACATCCATCCGTGTCCTGAAGCTCTTCATCAACAAGGCTCGCGGGCGTGCTGGGGCCTAGCCGAGCCGGTTTCGGCCAGTCGGCGTGTAGACAGCGCTTGGAAAAAAAATGTGAACCGTTTCCCAAATGATTTGGGGTCGCGCGCGTCGGGCCACCGCTACGGTTTGGTCGCGACTGTTGGCTCCTTTGGCCAAACGCGAAGCGTGACTGAAGGACGCGCCGTTCGCTCTGACGAACAGCGCGGAAATAAAAGCCACACCACAACGTCGGCCGCGGGCGGGGGGGGGGGGGGGGACGTCCTTGAACGGCCAAGGGTGCTCGAGCGCGACGGGAGCGCATCGGTCACGTTGCCGAAAATACTCGGCCATTAGCGGAGATGGAGGAGGAGGAGACGCAGATGATGGGGAGCTCAAATTAACTCGGGCGTGATCATCGGTGACGATCAATAAAATGTCAGCCGGGATATTTCGCTTGTAAAACAGACGGAAAAGGATTTCGGCTCGTGGCGATTGTCGCACGAGGCCTAATCGTGATCTGAGGGCAGACTTTCGTCTGAGGAAACGACGCGATGATGAAGGAAAACGTAAGAAGGGATGTTCATGAAACAAGTTCAAGGTCAGCTTGACGGGTGACGAGTCGACTCCCATCTGGGACTAAAAAAAACACCCCATGTAGTCCAAATGCGTTCTGAAGTTTTGAAGTTCTGAGACCAAGTGATGCCCCCCCCCCCCCCCCAAGGCAAAGTGCTCGCTTCTCGTTCGAGGCTTGCAATGACATTCGGCATCATGTGAAGGCAGCCTCGGCTGACAACGAATCACAAGTCCGATTGCGGCAAGTCCAGGCAGGTGAAGAAAGAAAGAAAGAAAGAAAGAAAGAAAGAAAGAAAGAAAGAAAGAAAGAAAGAAAGAAAGAAAGAAAGAAAGTAGGAGACGACTCCAAGCCACCAAGGGCAGAATATGGAGCGAAGCCCCCCAGACGTGAGGGCCAAGGTCACGGCTGTGAGCCGGCAGCTTTTGTTGCCGAGGAAATCAATTCAGCGCCTGAGAGTCCAGCGGCAGGCCACCGTGACATGGGGCAGGGGGCAGGGGGGGTTAATTGCTGCGGGGGGTCTCGCAAATCACGCGACACAACGAGCCGCTGTCACGCCGCAAGCGCAGCGGGGCGTTTTACGGCGCTTATCGCCGACGTCCAGACGCGCCTGCACGGCCGCACTTTGTCTTTGGCCGCGCCACCCTGCGCGTCAACAGTCGGACCAGAGCGCGTGCCCGTGCACGGCGACACCCCTGAAGAGAAAACACAAAGAGCGCACGATGATGGAGGTGCACTTAAAAAAACGTCCGAGGCTCAGGAGCATTGACGACGCGAGCGAGCGAATCGGCAAATGCAAATTGTCGCCACCGGCGGGCGCGCGGAGCGCCGCCGCGCACGCGCGTCGCATTTAAGTGGCGGCGCTCGGCGCGCGAAGGCTCACACGAGAGCCGAGAGCCGACATGCGGACGCGCGCCTGCTCGCAGCCGCGGCGGCCGTGCGGGCTCGCCAGCTGGGCGGCGCTGCTGCTGCTGCCGCTGCTGGCGTGCGCCCGCGCCGAGGACGCGTGCCCGCCGGCCTGCGCGTGCTCCCGGGACTCGGGCACGGTGAGCTGCCGGGCCGGCGACGCCGCGGCGGGGGTGCCGAGCCGCCTGCCGGCGTGGACGGCCGCGCTGATCCTTCGCGGCGGGACGCTGGCGACGCTGCGGCGCGGCGCCTTCGCGTCCGCCGCGGCCAACGGCAGCGCGCTGGACGCGCTGGACGCGCTGGCCGCGCTGTCGCTGTCCGCCACCGGCATCCGCGCGGTGGAGGCGGACGCCTTCGCGGGCCTGCCGCACCTGCGCGTCCTCGACCTGAGCCGCAACCGGCTGGAGCGCGTGTCGCGCGGCGCCTTCCGAGGCCTGCGGGAGCTGCGCACGCTGTGCCTCAACGAGTCCATCGTCCCCGAGGCGGCCGCGCAGCTGGCGGTCGCGCTGGGCGCCGGCGACCTGCGCCAGCTCCAGCGGCTGGAGCTGGCGGGCAACCGGCTGCGGGGCCTGCCCCTGGCCGCCCCGCACGCCTTGGGCCTGCTGCGCCAGCTGGTGCTGGTCAACAATTCCATCCGCAGTCTGGGCCGGGAGGACGTGAGCGGGCTGGAGCGCCAGCGGCGCGCCCGCGTCTACCTGGCGCACAACCCCTTCCGCTGCGCGTGCGAGCTGGAGGCCTTCTACTGGTGGCTGAAGAACGCCTCGCAGTGCCCCGACGCCGCGCTGCTGCGCTGCGCCGAACCCGAGGCCCGCCGCGGGCTGCCGCTGGAGCGGCTGCGCCCCGAGGACGTGGACTGCCTCCACGACAACCTGGAGGCCGTCTCCTACGTCTTCCTGGGCATCGTGCTCGCCCTCATCGGCCTGGTGTTCCTCATGGTGCTCTACCTGAACCGCGGCGGCATCAAGCGCTGGCTCAACAACATTCGCGAAGCCTGCCGGGACCACATGGAGGTCTACCACTACCGCTACGAGCAGGACTCGGACCCGCGGCTCGCCAACGTGGCCGTCTGACCCCCCCCCCACCGACGCCAAAGACTCGAGACCAAGAGCACGGGGGTTACTCGTGTACCTCTAGTATACGCTACTATCCACTTTTCTTTGTCATCGTGACCGCCGAATCAGATTTGCTCGCGTGAAACCACTTGGATGTCTGGGTCGGCAAATGGAGCGCCCCTTTGCGAGAAAGGGCAAAAGCAACATCCCGGAGAAGGTGCTCTCCATTTGCTCACCCAGGAACCGTGATTGCGATTGCTCAATTTACTGCGCTGTTTTTTTTTTTTGTGTGTGTGTGTCAAGAAACTGTGTTGAAATGAGGAGAGGAGCTCTTTCATGCCATTCGTCGCAGCGCTCAGTCCTCCTGGTGGTCGTTCATGGCCACAACTGAGTAGCATTTAGCATCTGTGTTGTGGCCGCAATTGCATTTTTATTGATTTTTTTCAGTAGTTGCCCCCTTTCGTGACTCGTAGGACTAATGCAGCGTTTTGTCCCCTGTCGGGCTTTTTATAGAGCTCAAGATAGAGCCTGCGGTAGTAGAAATCAAGTTGGCCACGGGGACTGACGACCTCAACAATCCCAAACGCGACACTCGTTCGATTTGATACCGAAAAAACATTGAGCGTCCACGTGATATTTTCCAAAGGCGCCCTTCACTCAACAAAACGGGACTTTGACTTCCACATGTAGCCGACGTTTGCGAGAAGGCGAACGTCCCACTTTGGGATGCGTTCACGCAATAAAGTCTTCAA
The DNA here is from genome assembly GCA_901007745.1 of Hippocampus kuda. Classification (NCBI taxonomy): domain Eukaryota; kingdom Metazoa; phylum Chordata; class Actinopteri; order Syngnathiformes; family Syngnathidae; genus Hippocampus; species Hippocampus kuda. The sequence goes on along the minus strand of CAAKHF010025736.1, from coordinate 35,542 downwards.
TCTGCCGCTTTACAAAATATTGCCCGACTTCTTTGCGTCGACCTTCAAGTCGTGACGAGTTGTCAAACGTGCCTGACTTTAGTTCTGACAAACTCCGTCGAATGCTGAATGACTTCACTTCCGACAAAAACCGGAGGTGAAGGAAATGGCCGCCGGGCCATTTTCACACGCTAAGTGCTTTTTGTCACCTTCTTTTTTTTTTAATTGGAATAAAGGTTGAGCACAACATCATGTTTCGAGTCAGCGGTGGTTCAAATCAAGTTAAAGTGCAAACGTGAATCTCGCACGCGCCACCAAAACGCTCGGGCACATCCTGCTCAAAGACTCTCACGCCTTCCAACACACTCTCATGACAAACACAAATGCTCTCACAAACGCGCACCACTAAATCACTCACACATTCCTGAAACACTCGCTCTTTTACACACACACACACACACACACACACACACACACACACACACACACACACACACACACACTTTATCAGTAACCTGAGAGCATATGTAACGTGTGAGTTTCAGTAGTGTGTATCTGTGTCAAATCGAAGTCATTAAAGCTGCTAACTTTGTCTCCTAATGATGATGGTGTGACCTTCATCTCTCACTGAAAAGTGTACACACACACACACACACACACACACACCTTTGATACTTGAATCTTCACATTTTTTGGAGAAGACTAGCTTTTTTAAAATATATATATATATATTTTTTGCCTATTTTCACTCTCTCATCGATGATCACTTAAATTTTCTGGCTCCATTTCTCAGCAAATAAATAAATATGTAAATTTAGCAGGAAGTCAAACATTGGCGAAAAGTTTATTCGCTGTAAACAACTTAAAAATATGGTGAGGTCTCATACACGTTTAATCATTTTGAAAATTGATTTTACAAGGGGGCACTGTGTGATGGAATATTTATTATTATTATTATTTTGGTTCAAACACGTGACCGGATTGCGACGTCACATGCACGCGACATGTCCGATGCTGAGCCGGCTGTGCAATAGCAAGTCCAACTTTTATCTTTCCCATCAAGTTTCGCCGTCTTGAAATAAGAATGGCGAGGTGTTGCAAAGTCACATTTTTAACAAAGAATGCAGTCATGAACTCCAAACGTACGAAACAAAACGCCCATTACCTTGCCGTCGTTGCCGAAATCCACGCAGGGAATCCCCAACGTGTGGTCTTCAGACGGCCATGTACCCAAAAAAAAGTGTCCGTCTGACAAACGCACCTGTTCCAATCAATGCTTGTTCACGCCCCCAAATCTCCCCGCAAAAAACAAACAAACAAACAAACAAACCATGGAAATCGTTTGAAATTAAGTACAAGCAAAATTCTATTCGTGAAAACATTTTGGCTCCAAATCGTGTTGGTGTGTGAAAGGCACACTTGTGTGACATGATGTCTGTGCGTGCACCACGCGCTGCTTCGTCTTTGTCCAAAGGGGGGAGCCATTGCTTCGCGCTTCATGTTGGCACATCAAACTAGAACAAAACAGACAGCTATAATTCTGATCAAAACACATGCTAAACATTTAATTTTACATACAAAACTAATACATAGTCATAATGGGGAGTGAGTCATTTTGCTGGTGGAAACCACGTGACAGAGAAGGAACATTAAAGAACTATTTGATCGCTGCACGGAGCCAATGTTCAGCTTGTTTATTGACTTCAATAACACCTTAATTCTCGTATTAATAGGTCGAATTCATTGCAAACAAACAGCTAGGAACAGAACGCGATTACTTCTAACATGGGCTTTTATTGAGTGTTTTTTTTTTTTTTTTTTTGTCCTGGACCTGTACAACCGTTAGTCGCGTTGGCGGAAGTGTCGTTGCACAGGGGAGTTATTTGACTGCTGGACCAGGCCTTATGTCATTTTTCAAAAATGAAATAATACGCTCCATTTCGTATTACCGCGTCTAACATATGATGAAACGCATGTTCAAACACACACACAAAAAAACATGATTAATACCATCCTACGACATGGTTGAAGTCTTCATCGAGCTGGAGGAAGTTGTGGTGTTCAGAGGGAACTATTTGACTGATACTCCAGGACGTCATCGCATTTTCGTCAAAAACACCCCTTTATCTCGCCGTATTCACGTGAAATACAATCCAAATAAATCACTTACAGCTAAAAATACAGCGCTGTTAATATTTTCATATTATGAGCATTTTACTGGTCCCGTGAAAACGGGAATTGTTTGACTGTTACACTTGGCCCTACACTGAAATATTTCCCCCTCCATTCCACAAACCAAGCAACCCGTTTTCGTCGAGTGTTTTTTTTTTTTTTAAACCAAAACATTGGCGTTAAAATTACGCGATTGTGACTTTGTGACATTTTCCTTTGATGAAAGGATACACGGAGACAATCGGGGAAAGATAACAGGTTAGCTTTTAAATTAATGATCAAACGCCTGTACTGAGACAGTAGGTCGACTGAACGGCAGCTTGACCGAGTACCGCAAAACTCACCTCAAGTACTGTTGAGTTGCTATGACTGCACAACACATTTGGTCAAGCAACATCAATAAAATATCACCAACACGTACGATTATATTCCACTATGTGTGTTTATCATATAACTATGGAATTGTTGATGAGATTTTAAGTAACTAGTCGGCAAGGGGACATTTAGCTCTCCTGTCTGACAGTCCATAATTGAATCGATTAGCATTATTAATCTCAATGTTCTGGAACTAATGACAATGGCACATTTGTGCGCAGAATGACATCACCTTCTCCCCATGACCGAAGCACAAAGAAGACGACGATGGACGCCAAAGAAGCCGAAGACCCCGTGGAGCAAATGATTTCTCGTACGGGCTGCGGCGAGCTGCACGAAGCGCTGCAGGACTGCATGGCCGAGCATCAGGACTGGCGAGCGTGCCAGAGCCACGTGGGCGCCTTCAAAAAATGCATGAGCGACTACCACAAGGTGCGGCAGGAGCACTTGAGCCAGCGGCGGCGTATGGCCAACAGCACTCCCACCTGACGACACCCTCCACCCTAGAACATGCTCAAGGTGTCTTGATTTGCCAAAGCGGAGCCTGGACCTCAGGATTGCGGAATCTGGATCACATCTAGATTCACCACGAGCTGTATATTCTTTCTCAACTGACAAACACGCACACACACACACACACACAAAATTTGATTTGCTGATGTTATGTTGAAACTTGTTTTGTGAATAAAAAGAATAGTCTGGATCAGATCGGAATCATACTTGCACTGGCTGCTCCTTCTGGTTGTGCGAGTAGAAAGAAGACGGTTAGGAAAACTGCGCGATCTGTTGTGTTTCACAGAGGATAAAGAATATCCGCCTGTAAATTGTTCTAGTTGTGTGTCCACGTTTGGCTACTTTTTGTGTTTGAATATCGATGGCTTCAAACATTACCGCAGCATCGATGCTCGTTTCATTAGCCTGTCATTGTCCTGTTGCATCGTGCATTAGCATTGAGCTAGCAAAGTTTTGAAAAAGCAAATTCGCGGTTGTTTTAAATGCACATTGTGTAATTCTCTTCCTAGTGGAGTGCCGTCCATATTTTGGCATGCTTGCCCCGGCGCGCGCTCCTGACGAGCCTGCCGAATGCATCTTTGATCTCCTGCGTCTGCAGCGTGTAGATGACGGGGTTGAGCACGGGAGGGAAGACGGAGGTGAGCGACAGGTTGACGATGCGGCCGTCGGGGTGGATGTTCTCCATCAGCGTGAAGGTGATGAGCAGCGGGATGAAGTAGATGGCCACCAGCGACAGGTGGGCGGCGCAGGTGCGCAGGGCCTTGAGGCGCTCCTGGACGGCGGCCACCTTGGCCAACGTGCAGCCGATGGCGGCGTAGCTGAGCAGGATGAAGGCCAGCGGCAGCCAGAAGATCACCACCGGGTAGACGCAGCTCACCACGTAGTTGGGGTAGTGGCTGTTGCAGGCCAGCCGGTAGATCTGGCCGTGGTCGCAGAAGTAGCTGTTGATCACCACCGAGCGGCAGTAGGACAGGCGGGTCAGCAGGCCCGTGGCCGTCGCCACCAGGGCTACCACCAGCACCCAGAAGCCCGAGATCAGCGAGAACATGAAGCGGTGCGTCATCCTCACCTGCGGGTGCGGCAAAACACGACACCATACACAATGGTCGACATTCTGGTTAGTATCGCATTTGTGGAATACGAATGAAGCGCCGAGATTCGCATCTCGGGGACGGAAAATGACATCATGCGCCATGGAGGATAAGGACGGGGCAAATGGTTAGGTGTTCAGGTCAATACCGGCGTCAGAGGCTTGCCATCGGCCAAGTCCCTGGGTAACGGGAAAATACCAAGCGCGGGTTTCTGCTCCTCACCTGGTAGTGCAGTGGGAAAATGATGGCCAGGAGCCGATCGTAGGCCAGAGCCACCAAGTTGAACGACTGCATGGACAAGCAGGTGTAGCAGAAGAACAGGAAAGTCAGGCAGCTGCGGAAGGGAATGCGGCGGTGGCCCAACAAGAACACGTCCAGGAGCTTAGGGACCAGCGCCGAGCTCCCGAACAGGTCCACGAAGGCCAGGTTGAAGACCGCCACGTACTTGGGGGTCCGCAGCCGGCGGTCCAGGCAGATGACGGCCATCACCGCGCCGTTGGCCAGCACCGACAGCACGTAGACCACGAACAGGAAGACGTAGTACAGCTTGATATGCGGGATCCCCGACAGGCCGCTAATGATGAAGTACTCGGGGTGCACCATGGACACGTTCTCGTCCTCGGCAGGATTGAACAGGTTCATGGTCCCGGATGCCGAGATCCACTGGAGCTCGACTCTCGAGCGCGGCCAATAAGAAAGGACGCCGGAGCCCCAATCCCCGCAACGGACACTCCCACTTGGCACAAAAACAACTCGACTTCAAAACAACAACAAGTTTTTCATCCCGTGGGGAGCTCGGCTGGCCGTAACCTTGGCAAACATTTGACAACAAACATCTTCAAGTGTCTGGACTGAAAAAACAACCCCCCCCCCTCCCAAAAAAACCAAACAAGTGGCACAGTAATTAGCCTACAAGTTCGATAAAGCATGTCCCACAACTCACCAGAACACTAACTCCAAAGTGAACCACCAAATTCTAGCCAGTGGATGGACGGACAGAGACACAGACATCTTAGATGGGCGGGCGGGCAGGCAATCCCATGTAGCTTTGATGTCTTTCCAACATGATGAATGTAAAATGGAAACAGTTTGCGTCGCGGGATTGACCCAGGCGGTACACCGTAACTGATGTCACATGGTCCTGATTTTGTATGAATTGGTTTCTGCGAACTCTCTTTTGCACAGAGTTGTGCGATTCCTCCTATCCTATATGGAGGTCGTTTTTGAAGCAGCTTGACATTGATCGACTTGGCCTTTCTAGCACAACGGAATGTTTCTTGTACCGGTAATTCAATTAGTCTAAAAAGCCACCGGGGACAGCGCCTCGCTGGAGGTGCCCCGGGGCTAATTATTAGGCCTTAATACGAATCATTAGCATTCCCGTGGAGAGAAGATGAAGGAGAAGCAGCAGAAGAGACATCCGTCAATCAATAGTAAAAAAGGAATCGCGCTCGGGTGGAGGGATGGCGCAACTGATAAAGCGTCCATCTGCTGACTTTTCTTTTGATTTTCCACGCCAGATTCCGTCTTTTGAAATATGAACCTGTCCTAAGCAAACCAACTGCACACAGGTAAACCGGAGCCCGGACTCGAACCCCGCGCCTCACCCACTGTGCGGCGGACGTGCTAATTCGTCGCTGCCGCTTGTCAATTCAAAAGCACAAAGATTTGACAACTATTCCCCGACATCAAGTGTATCTTCCCAAAAGTGAAACACTCAAATCCTATGGTTGTTGATATTACAGGAATAGAAAAAGTTTTGGCAACTTTCTGGGATTATTTCCAACAACAATAAGCAGCGGTGGCTATTCGACCCCCCCCGACCCCCCCGCCTTGATATGAGATCAACAAGAGAAAACCTTTTGAGGAAGAAGCCAAACAAACACGTCAGAGCGTCACTCTGGGGACTGACTTGTTTTTCCACCTGCGCTCCCTGCGGCTTTCGCCAGCCCAACTAATTGAGCCTCTGCTGACGCACGCTCACAAGTGGCAAACTGTTGTCTGAAACTTTGGCAAACTTTCAACTTCAAGGCTTTTTTTTTTCATGCCAACTGATACGGGCCATTTGTTCATCCAGTTTGGTTAACAACGTTGAAGAAACCCAAATTTTACCTTTTGATGTCGTTTTTTTTTTTTTGAGGCGGCTTTTGTTTTCCGGGAGACGGCGACGCTTCAGGTTTGTTTGCCAAAAGCGATTGAGGATTTCAAATTTGGGGCCGCGATGGTCAAGACCAGATCGAGATCAGTGCGCTCAGTTTTGTGACAGGTCAATGAAAATGTCATCTCAACAAAAAGGATTTCTCTTACTTGCGGGTGTGTGGGGGGGAATCAAAAAGGACTTCATTTATATATTTTTTTTTTGGGGTGGGAGGGAGTCATGTCACGGGCCGCTGAAAAATGGACACTGGGCCGCATAAATACATAAATAAATACAAACGCAACGCAATGACTTAGCGCACCTCGACATGCGGCGTGGGAGCAGCAATTCATCGACACTGGAGTCACGTCAAGAAGCTTTATTTTTTTGTTTACGGGTGTGTAGCTATTCACAACTGAAAATGTTGATTTCCTGTACACATTTGATTGCAATGTCGATTAGCAGCGACCCCAAAAGAAAATTAAAAATAAAACGCATGTCAAAATGAACCCGTTGATCAATCAATGGCAGCCAGGCCAGAAGCAAATCGGACTCACTTCCATCCAAATAAATGGCCTCCGTCCATCCACTTTGACTCTGACACGCGGGCATGTCTCGCACGGCTCGCACGTGCTCCTGTTGTGCAAAAGGGACGTCCTCACCGATTCACGATCGTTCCAGCGCACGTCGTTTTCCCGTCATCCTGTTCGCTTTTGCGGAGCATCTTGTCCGCTTCTTCCTCTTCTTCTCGGCCCACTGGATGCCCACACACGTGCGCGTGTGTGAGTGTGGGCATATCGGCACATTTGTTTGAATTCCAAAAGAAAAAGAAGGCATGGCATCGCCATGGCAACCGGCCCTCAGCCAGTGAGTCACCGTGCGTGTGCGAAGGCTTTTACAGTGTTGAGAAAGAAGGGGAAAACCAAACCAAACAAAGTTTGGGGGGGGGTGGCTGTTCAAGGGTTCCGTTTACAGGATGACACAGCAGTTGCGCTCGCCGCTCTTCTCCCGGTTCCTCTGACCTGAGCACACAAAACACTCCGTCACAAGCGCACACACCGCAAAGCACTAACACATCATCTTGACTCGGCGCACACACAGATAGATAATCAGCATCCGTGTGGGCGCATCCCCCAACCGCCCCCCCCCTCCAAAAAAGATTGTAAACGGCATTTCAATCATTTGTTCCAACAAGTGACACTTGAATGTCTCTGCCGCAATGGAACAAAGGAGCAAAATGGCGGCACGCAAGCTCGGCTTGGCGGCCGAGCGCTTCCTTGCGCCGCCAAGCGTGAGCGCCCTCCATTTTCAACTTGACAACGTCGTAGCAAACCCGACGTGTCGCACTGCTCATTGCTTTCGGTGAGTCCATTTGACTGACGTGACACAGTTGGGGTCAGGGGTCAACATTTTGAGTCGTCGCCACTTGGGGGCGCTCTTTTGTCAGATCATTTTGAGTTCTTGTGGGAAAAATGCATTAGGAAAGAGTCGACAATGCCTCAGATGGTGGGGGTTTTTTTTGGTTTTGTTTTTGGGGTGGGGGGGTAAATAAAGGACTGATGTGTTGCGGTTTACCTTGGGAGTTGGGCTCGGGCAGCGTCTCCCTGGCCACCAAGTGCATGACGGTGGTCTTGCCCACAGGAAGCTTCAAGCCTGCCGCGCACAAACGCACAAGCGTGATGACCTTTGTGTGGGAAAATTGAAGGCAAAGAAGGTTCTCTCTTCCCGCAACGGATTCCCATTCAAGTTGTCCACTTGGGGGTCACATTCTTGGCTACGTTATTGTGGCTTGGAAGGCGTGAGGCTTGAAAAAGGCGCGGCCGGGCCTGCTGACTGATTTTGGGAGACAACCAAGCGGGGCGTCTCTGAAATTGCTTCAAATTTGGGTGAGCTTGGTGGCTGTTTGTGCAAGAGCAAGTCTTGACCTTTTATTGAAAGAGTCCAATTATTATTGGGCGGGGGGCAGAATTTGTCAGACTTTGGTGATGAGGCACTCAACTGAAAAAGGCAAACGGTCTGCGGCGAGAAAACTCTTTGTTGACCGTTGCACAAATAAACACTTTGCGAGTGCAGATGCGGACAAATGTGAGAAAGGAAGCGTCTGCCCCCGAAACCCAAAGTGCACTCCCAACACCGCCCGCCCCCCCCTTCACTTCCTGTCTGGCTCAAAGGACGCTTGTCCTGAACACTGAGCTTCCTCTGTTCTGCTGCTCGGGGAAAATCAAATCCATTAATTCATTCATTAAACACACACACACACACACACCATGCAGCTTTTCAGCAACACAGTGTGTGCGAGCGCGTGTATTGGTGAAAGTTGAAGAACGTGGTTGGGAATGTGAGGGTGCGTGACACTGCGTGCTTGCGTCAGAGGGAGAAGGTGCGAGTGGAAGAGTGTGAGAGACAGCGAGAATGAGCGCGTGAGAAAGCAAAAGCACGTGAAAGTGTGAGAGGATGCGTGCGCGCGCATGTTCACCTCCGAGCGTGACGTTGCCGTGCAGGAAGCGTCCCTGGTAGATGAGGCGCAGGATGTCGGGACTGCTGACTTGCTCTTGCTGCCAGTCTGCAAACATCAAACACGCCAGCCTTTCATTTCTGGGGTTGCGAGGCTCACCCGCGCTGCGCCGCGCGCGCGCCGCTTGGCAAAAGCCGCTCGCAAAGACAAAGAACCGAGGCGGCTCACCCATCGGCCAGTTGTCGTAAACGTGTTTGGCGATGTCGGCCGCCGAGTCGTCGGGGGGGAACAGGAATTCTTTGGTCTTGCCGCTGACCAGGATCAGCCGCAGGTTAATCTGGAAGGCGCGCAGACGCCAAGGCACACGCTCATCAGGAACGACTCCCAGGAAGTCCTTTTTTTAGATGCGGCAAATTGGGCAAAAGCGCGCAAGACAACGTCGGCCCGAAGGAGACGTACGATGAACCGCATTGAGCTCGGCGCACCAGGGGGGGGAGCCAACGCCAACGAGGCGATGGCGTCATCGCCCCCGCCGGGCTGCCGATGCCACACGAGGACACGAGACGGGACTTTGGCCCCGCCGGTTGTTTATTGCGCGCATGCGTAGCAAGGTGACTGTCACTCGGTGAGCTGCGCGGCTCGTATCGATGTCGGCCGCCGGTAAATGCGGACCCTGAGCCTCGGATCAATTTCCAGGGCGCTTCCGCTACACCGCCGGAAGCTGGGCGACCGCCAAATAGTCAGGCATTCCCAAAACTAAGATGCAGAAGCTGCGGCCTTTGCCCCCCCCCCAAAAGCCAAACGTTCTTTGGGGCCGAGTGAGGCGCTCACTTTGGGGTTTGTCCACACCCTGAACGGCGCAGCCTGACTGACAAGTTGCCGGACGCGACGCTCAAAGGCACAGCCGGCGCGTCGGCGGACGCATCAAGAGGAAGCGGCGGCAGCGTTCGGCGCCAACGGCGGCGTTGCGCAATCAGTCGCTGACTGCGTGATTTGGCCCACGCGCGGGCGTGAGAGCGCGGCGAGCCTCGGGCGGGGGCTGGCGGGATGTCGTCAGCGTGACTGCGAAAACGCGCTTGCAAACGGCGTCTTTGAAGTCGGCCGAAAAGTCCGAGACAAACGAGTCCCTTCATCGCCGTCGACGCTTGAAAGGGGATCAAAGACACGCGAGTCCTTTCACGACACGGCTGAAAAACTTCAAGCGGGCGCCACCCCCTTTGGAGCCACGAGGTCAACTGAGGTCAAATCATCCAAGACGGCAGGCGTGATGACGTCAAAAACAACTCCGACGACCTCGAGTTCAACCGTCAAAGATGACTTTCCCCATAATATGCCTTGAGAGGGAAAAAAAACGTCAAAAGATCAAAAACAAGCTGACCTAAGATAAGACCTAAGGCACAAACCTAAGATTTGAAAAGCATATTTATGTTGTGAGAGAAAAAACGATCAGCTAAGACAAAGTTTCATAAAACCGTTTTGAGGAAATAGTCTTCATCGTACGAGAAGGAAGTTTGATTTTTTTTTTTCTTGTTGGGGGAGGAAAATCATATATTTTTCAGGAAATATCTTTTTATGATAAAAATACAAATGTATTGGCCAAGTCAAAATTATTTTGTTTTTCCAAGAACACAAGGTTTTCTCTTTTTGGGCTAAAAATATGTTTATTTTTCAAACATTTGACGCAAAGTCGGAGACTCACGACGCGTTTGAAAATCTCTGGTTCGAAGGTTGTTGTTTTGTTTTGTTTTTTTTTTTGCTTGGGGGGGGGGGGGGGGGATTAAAGCTCACCATGTCTTCTGGCGTGCTCGATGTCATCTTGCAGGTCGTTCTGCCAACTTCAGGTATCCGCCGTTGCCCGACAACGTCAGTCAGGTAATAATTGATCATTGTATTTATTTTGTTCAGGGTCGCGGGAGACAAAGCTTAGGCAGGACCCGCACACCGAGTCGCACTGGGTCCGTCCAGATCAGTCCCGGTTGATCCGGGCTCGTCCTCTACTGCGCCGACATGTCCATTAACTGGCTCGAGTGGCAAGCTCCGACATGTCCACCGCCGGGTGCGCTCGAGAGGAAGCAACCTTCTTCGCAGGAAGACGCCGCCACCGCCGCCGTCCGGGCGGTCAACTCCCGAAACTCAAAACAAGGTTCGGCCGCAACAAGAAGGAAGACCTCGACGAAGGACGGGAAGGAGGAGAAAGCTACGCCAGGCGGAACGGCAACTCGCGCAAGCACATTTTTTTCAGTCGCTCGTTCCCCGAAGAAAAAGTCGAACGACGTGTGAGGAGTTGAGGAAAAGGTGACAAAAGAACGTGAAAAGTGAACAAACAAGATGTTCGGCGTTTTACGGACTCGCTCGTCGGCGTCGTCACAGACTGAGCGGCGACGTCACCGCCCGTCTGGACTGACCCACATTTGATCGGCGAGTTACACTGTTAAGATTGTTAGCTGTCAAACAATAAACAGTCCAAGTTTCATAGTTGGCTTTAAAAGGTGAGTTTGGTTTCCATGCGGTGTCCCTAATTTTAGTAGTGGCTATAAAATGGCATCAAAAACTTCATTCTGGATTTGGTTCCAGCACAGCACTCGACAGCACAACCCCCGTGTCCAAAGACAGTGGTTCGATCCGGTGCGCGACGCAGACTGCTGGAATTGCTAAGAATCAGGTGGGCTTTCAAAGAAGCGCTCGCGATTTTTGACAGCTGTCCCAAAATTCAGTTGAAAGCTTCCGCTCTCGCGATGTGTGGCCTCAGGTTTCAAAGCAGGTGGGGATTCAAAGGTGGGTTTGGCTTCCATGAAGGCTCCTGAATTTTAACAGTAGATCCCCTTCCGCCCACACCGAATCTTCACCACAGTCGTCCTTTCTTCACAATTTAATTCCTTCTCTCATTCCCTTTTTTACCATTTCCGTACTTAATTCCTTCACTTGTTTGCCTTTTAATTCCCTTACTACAGTACGTCACTCGTTACATTTAACTACTCGACTTGCACATCTTCCCCACTTACGCTTCTATCCCGAGCAGCCATTCTTGTTTGACAACAGCTGCATCTAGTGGACAACCGTGATCATTACAGGACACGCTTCATTCTCAATACTGTACTGATGCACTTTCGCCACTAGAAGTCGCCACTAATAATTCTGACGACGCTGGACGCTGCGTTTGCTCGTTATCAAATTCGTCAATCGATTTACGGAACGAAAGAACGAGCACTCCAAAAAGCAGCTTTACATGTACTTTTGCTCAATCATTTATTGGACGGATGGGTGGTTTATTTATCAAATTGTAATTAGGAAAAATTTTATGTACAGTACACAAAACGAAAGTTTACATATATATATATATATATACTTACACACCTTGTAAGTTATTAAATCGCTTCTTTTAGTTTGCAAATCTATAAATATTGCTCACTAACCTTTTCACTGTCAATCTGCCACATTGTTTTCACACGCACGTTACTGAAACAAGACATATTAAAAAAATGTTTATTGACATCAGAAGCAATTTAAATTTTAACAATAAATGAGTCTTTCACCCCCCATTTCTTCTCGTGTTGCTATGAGGGTGGTACATAAAGATCAGTAAAAGTGATACGTCAAACGGCGATAAAATGAAAACACAGAAAAAACAGGAACACTCAGATCTAAGATTTTGACTTTTTTCTCTTTTTTATGTGCTGTGCACGTCTAGCTAAGCTAAATACGGTAAGGCCCCCAAGCCCCGTCCCGCCGGACTAGGATTCAAAGGAGGACAAAGAAGACCAAGAAAAGGACATGGACACCAGACGTGTGTAGTGTTAACTATACAAAAAGGAGAAACAAACTGTACAGCATAAAAACAAGTGATATACACAGCCTTTTTCTGCATTTTTTCTTTTTTTAAGCCCGCCCCCAACCGCTTCGCCCCTCGGATGCAACGAATGGATCTGCTTTTGGAAGTGAAGTGTGTACACGGGGCGTCTTAAATGCTTTACAAACAACATCACCGCCAACGCCGCCCAGAACGACTACTCGTCGTCGTCGTCGTCATCGTCGTCCTCTTCCTCATCATCCTCATCCTCTTCGTCGTCGTCATCGTCGTCTTTCTCCACCTTGGCCGCTGCTTTGGCCGCCGGGGCGCCACCGCCACCCGCCTTGCCCTTGGCACGGTACGCCGCCACGTCCTAAAACACGCAACATGACTGGCTCCAGTAAGCAGGAGGTCACCACTCGGGTTTAGCCGTTTGTTCCTATTTATGTGGCAGAAAATGCTTAGCATCGATTTGGGCGAGATTAAAAAAGAAAAGCTACATTTTGTTCAGAATTGGGGGGGGGGGGTTTAGGGAAGGAAAAAAAAAATTCCAGAAAAACGTTTGTGAGAAAAATCTTTTTTCTTAACAGTGGCTGTAGATTTTGGGGAAACGTTCATTTTTTTTAAAAAGAACAAAAATACGGCACATTCTTGTTTGTCTTGGGGTTTCAGATTGTTTTGGCGTGAGGAAGTCCCAAGGAAGTAAATAATAATAATCCCCCAAAATAAAATTCCACCCTTTCCATCTTTTCCTTCATAGTTTCTGTGGGGGGAATAAAAGATTTACAAGTCAAACTTTAATTTTAAATCTCCTCATTTTTATCTCCATCTTAAGATTTTTCGATAAATGTCTGTAGACTTTCAGTGATTTTTAAAAACGTGTATGTTTTCGAGGAAAAGACCTTATGTTATGCCTCGATAAAGGTGTTACTTTTGTCTGTTAAAAAAAAAAAACATCTCACAAACAGACTTACAATTTTCTGTGGGAAGACTTCCCTTCATGTGAAGGGGTTAAAATGATTACTTTTTGAGAATACGCCGTATTTTATTTTATTACAATTTTTTAAAAGAGTACATTTCAGAGAAAAGTCTTTTTCCATTTTTGCTTTTCATAATTAGCCATTTTTAGGGAAAGTTTTGTTTTCCTACAATCACGTTTTTTAGAGGAAAGGTTTAAAAGAAACGAAAGCCGAGATTACGGAGCGGCACGTGTGACCGCGGCGGCCCTTTTTTCACTCGTTCACATGTTTTCTGGACGTTGAATTTTGAGAACTGGAAACTGGGGATGACGGACGGGCCCATTTCTTTTGGAGACGCGGGTGCGGTCTCACCTTCTCGTACTTCTCCTTCAGCTTGGCCGCCTTCTTCTCAAAGGGCTGCTTGTTCTCGGCCGAGGTTCTGTTCCACATCTCGCCCAGCCTCTTGGCCACGTCGCCGATGGTCAGGCCCGGAGTCTCGCCCTTCACCTTGGGACGGTACTCGGAGCAGAAGATGAAGAAGGCGGACCTGCAACAAAAAGCGGTTGGCTCGCCCGTGTCCTCTCCGGGGTCTCCCGTCCCTCACTTACGGGGGCCTCTTGGGGGCGTTGGGGTCCTTGAACTTCTTCTTCTTTCCTCCGCGGGCCGGCACGTAGCTCATCATCTCCCGCTCGTAACGAGCCTTGTCCTGCTTGGCCAGGTCCTCAAACTTGCCCTTCTCCTTGGCCGACATTGTCTGCCATGCGGGGGCAGAGAGAAGACCCTTGGCAACACCCGCTTGACCAACTGCCACTTTTATCATTCTCTGCGACTGCAGTACTCGGTCAAAGTTGACCCAATCAAATTTAGCAAGTAGTGTTGGCTGACTTTGTTGACTGAGAAGCCCCAACTACCTTGGTTTTATCTGAAAACACGTGGACGGGACATTGGAAAACATACGCACAATCCAAAATCAACTCATAAGGTTGTTCAATACGCAATTTCAATTCATTTACCGGTAGAGACGTTCACCGTCACTCGGGGTCAAACTGAAGAAGCCTTCATTTTATATCCTTGGGAGTCAATTTGACCCGAGCGATTTGAACCTGCAGCTCCTTTTTCTCAAGCAACCGTTTTGAACAAAATTTGTCTGTTACTTTGTTAAAAAAAAAAAACATTTGTTGGGTACAGCCCTGGGTCAAAGTGACCAATTTGTTAAGTATGAAGCAGAACGCCAATCATTCATTCGGCCAGGGAGCTCTGCTTCAAATGGACCCGGCGCAGCACTCGCTCCTCTACCTTCCATCTCTCGGAGCACTTCTTGGAGAACTCGGCAAAGTTGACCGAGGCGTCGGGATGCTTCTTCTTGTGCTCCTCCCGGCACGTCTGCACGAAGTAGGCGTAGGAGGACATCTTGCCCCTGGGCTTTGTCGGATCTTTCCTCATCCTGGCGTGGGAAAACACCTGAAGCCAAACGCTAAATCTGCAATCCGAAATGGCAATTAGAATTGTG